>UCOM01002184.1:0-29311 GCA_900474385.1 Ormyrus pomaceus | reverse complement strand
GGGGGGGGGGGGGGGCTGGCGGCATCCATCCGCGTGCGCGGCTCTCCGCGCGCGCGATGCCACTGACCCCCCCCTATTGATTCCCCGAGCAAAGAGCGAGCGAGACGAGGCGATCCCGGCATTGTTTCCCTCTCTCGGCGGCTCCTTCCCTCACCTTAGCCAGCGGCGGTGTTCGACCGCCGCGGCGGTCTGTTATACGCCGCTCTCGGCCCCCCCGAGCGAGAGAGCTTTCCCCCCGTTTACCTCGCGTGCCTGCTCTACTTCGGCGATTCCCGACGTTTCTCCTGATGTGGCCTCTTTCGAATCGGTGGCAGTTCTCCTTGATTCGGAAAATAATTCGCTTCCGACAAACCGCGCGGCCCGCGGCCGCAAGGAGGAGCTTGAGCTTTCGCATCGGCGGCGGCGACGATTTAAGCGACGTTTTACGGCGCGAAGGGGGCCGCGCGCGCCGCGATTGTTTGGCCAAGCTATTATGCGAGCCCCGCTAAAGGAGGCGGGAATCGTGTCGCGCCATTGAACTAGACGCCGATAATGAGCTTTACCAGCTAAAGCAAAACGCTCGCGGGGAAATTTCGCGAGCCCCCCCCCATTCAGTCGGGCGATCGATCGATCGCCGATTAGCGGAGAGAGAGAGAGAGAGAACGAGCTAATATACGCGCTCTAACTTTCGACGACGTGAATTTGTCACGCGGTGTGCACACCTTTATCCCGTTATGCGGGATAGACGCACAGAAGAGAGCCGTCAGCGATGCCCCGAGGAAAATGGCAATACGTATATATATATATCGCTAGGAGGCCGCGTTTCGAAAGCTCGCTCGACGACGACAGCAGCTGTCTAGGACGGCATATATCCGCCGCGTCGAGGCCGGGAATATTGAGGCCCGGAGAGCTTGTGCAGCCAAGCGGCGAAGCACAGCGTTATCCTGCGCACTGGCCTACAAGTTCCCCGGCGTCTCCGGTGCGCGTACAAAAATCCCCCGGTACATCGAGCTGCGCGGCCGGCAATATACGTCGCAATGCAATAACTGCGATTCGTTAAAAAAAAAAAAAATACACAAAACTCCGTTTTTATATATTTAGCGAGTCTGGCGCACGGGTTTTTACCAAGTTACCGGGGACGAGCCGCGAACGCGGCGCACACCTGTTACCATCGCGCATACGCACGGAGAGAAGGTGTACGTATACAGCCGCGAAAAAAAAAGAGAATGAAATTAAGCGAGCCGCCCGCACGAGCGAGGGAGCCTTTTTTTTTTTTTGTTGAAATAGGTGACGAGTGCCTTCTAAAACCAACAGAGAGTCGGTAAACTCCGTCCGCTATGATTTCGCGCCGCGCCTCCGCACGGTTTTATATATATATGTACGGAAACCCGAGCGAGAGAGCTTTCGCGCTCGCTGATTAAGCTTCGGGAAAAGGAGAGTTTGAGAAAGAAAAAAAAAATTGACTCGAGATCGTATAATTGAAAGTGCCGAGAAGCGGGGACGGGGGGGAGGTTTATCCTCGTTTCTCGAGGAGTGGAGGGAAAAAAAGGAAATTCTCGCGCAGGCCAGCAGCGGCATTGGAGAGCGCTCTCCGTCGTTTCGGCGCAAACGAGGCGAGAGCAGAGCGCAAGCACACGCGCTTTGCCAGAGCGCCGCCTCGCTGTAATTCGCGTCGGCGAGCAGCTTTCCGCTGCTTTCGATGAATGCGTCAAGAGAGTCGTGTGCCTTGGGGAAAAAGCGACTTGGGTCCGGAGCCTTTTTTTTTTTTTTTTGTTTTTAAATATGGAGCTCCGCGGCGACGAAGGCTTTGACGCCCGCGAGAGAGAGAGAGAGAGAGAGAGAGAGAGCCAAAGCGGCGCGCGCGAATTCAGGATTTAAAGGGCAAGTACACGAAGCGGCGGCGAAAGGGGGGGGGGGGGGGGGGGATGTATAAACTCGGGAAGGAGCCGGCAAACGACGCTCGAGCCCAGGCCGCGGAGCTCCATATTTCCGGAGAAAGCAAAAAAAAAACACTCGGCCGTGTAACGACGTTGTTAAAAGAGAGAAAGGGGGCCACGTACGTAGCCCGCAACGCCGGCCTGGGAAACACACCGGCCGCCTCGGCCGCCTCTATCATGTCGACTTTTTTTTTTTCTTCCTCTTGCGCCCCAAGTAGATTGTTGACTTTTAGCCTATGCTTTCTCTCTCTCTTTCTCTCTCTGCGTACACCACTTCGGGATCCCGGGGTTTACCCTCGCCGTGGCTCGCGAGCGGACTTCGAATTCTGGATGTTCCTTTGCCCTCGGCTCTTTCGCGCGCGATTCCGCGGATTTTTGTCGGTAATTTCGTTGTCGCGATTCGGCGCCGTGCGCCGGGAATTCTGGGAAGGTACAACCGACCGCGAAAGAGACGGCGGGGAGGGCAAATATCGTCCAGTTTCGGCTTTTTTCAATGTTTCATTGTTCTGCCCTAAATTCCGATGCAATTTCGGAAAAAAGTTTTTGCTTGTGAATTTATTTTTATCGTACGGAGTAATGAAATTTTTGTAAAATCTATTCGAAACGCGAAGGCACGCTCGATGAACGAGGGACTGCACGAAACAAATTACTCGAATGAAAAAATTGCGGTACTTTCATCCACCTACATTTAACGGCGGCATAAAACTGGAGTGGAAACCGATTCGTTTTATATTTTAATTGTTCATTTTCCGTCTTCCCTGTACCTGCTTCTTTTTCTGCACTCTTTTCTCTTTCTCTTTGTGCCTTCGCTCATTAGCATCGGAAAGGCGGCAGAGCTCTCGAGTCTCGATGGCTCGTTGAAGAGCCGTCTCTTGCTAATTCACTTTTCTTTATTTCTTTTTTTTTTCCCCTTTCCTCAATTCTCTCGCGCCTTCCGATTGTCTTCGATATTCGTATTACCTCGCTAAGTGACTTTTTCACGTTCCGCTTTGTACAACCCAATTTCTTTCGGTGCCAATATTCGCGAATTCGAACGACATCTCCTATTTATTATAAATTTGAAATCGCGCCGTGGGCCCCCCGACAAACGTCGAGCCCGAAATCGATCTCCCACGAGCGGCTGCGAAAAGAAATCTCCTCGATCGGCCGGCGACGACGGTGTGATTCACGCCAGAACGGCAGCGTCGGGGGGCCCCGAGCGATACAAGAACAGCCTGCAGGGAGAGTTTAAGGGAAAAGCGCGCGGCAGACGGACACGGGGAAATATCCATGAGGTGCCGAGCGGAACCGGGTTATGGGTTACTCAGCGGCGTGACTAATCCGCGCTATACATTGTTTATGCGGGAGAGCGAAAGGGCGCGGGGGATCGAAGGGACGCACACACATCGCACGGCGGCGAGAAGCGGAGAGGGAGGGAGCACGATGTAAAAAAAAAAAAAGGGCGCACGATACTCGGCTCCGGCGGTGGCGATCCCGAAAAACTCATCGGAGGGAGGATCGCGAGCGAGAGCGGTGTGCAGCGGCGATATGCGCTCGCTGGTATATAGCTGTACACGGGCAAATTATATGCCCGGTATATAGTTGTGCTCGCGCGCCTCGGTGGCTCGTGTAACACGCGAGAGAGGGAGCGAGAGAGAGAGAGCGGACGACGACGGCGACGATCGATAGGGCACGCGCTCTCTCTCTCTCTCTCTCTCTGGCTCTCCGGCTCGGCACGAGAGCGCGAGAGACAGCACCGGGATTCGCATTGGCCCGTGGCGCTTTCGGGGTGGGGATCGGCGCTGGGCGCGGGGGACGGCGAGGGGTGCTCTCTCCGCTCTGCGGAGGAGACGGAAAAATTCGGAGAGAGAGACAGAGAGAGAGAGAGAGAGAGCTGTTCGGAGTTTCTACCTATACGCCACGTATATATGTACCGCGGACAGAGGGGCATACAGAGCACGAGGCGATCCTCGCGTACACTGGCAGCCGCGTATTTTCGTGATGTCGAGACGCTTTGTACCTGCTCTGCACGCCGGGATATCTCGAGGGGACAGTAGTTCTTCCCTTTTTTTTTTCGCGCCGGGATATTGCATGCGGCCCGTCCGCGCTTTTGAATCCCTCGGAAATTGGCTCTCCCGGCCGAATCAGGGACACGACGAGGTAGTATTTGTTTCCCTTGCTCCCCGATATTAAGCACTTGTCCAAAGTGTGCCACCAGGGGGGAGAAGAAAAAGTTCCTCTCTCTCTCTCTCTCCTTTGACGGGAAGTGTATACAGGCTGCCGCGATCGTTTTCGAGAATCTCGCCTGGCGTTTAGACCGCGGCGAAGTTGGGAGAGGAGTTGCGCGCGGCAAAGCGAGGAAAGAAGAAGTTGCACAAGTGCCGGAGGGATATTCGCCCCCCCCCCGAAGCCGAGAGGTATTCCGTCGGTGTCCGTGACTGGCCGAGAATTTTTCGCCGAGACTGTATGTCCTCACCTGACGCTTCGTTAAGGATCGAGTTTCTCGCGGGGATTTTGTACAGTCGAAAAGTCAGCCAGAAGCCCACCTCCTTGCTCGTTCGACCGTCGAGCGAATAAACCGAAATTTCGCGTATATATACGCCGTTATTCGTTACATTTCGTAAACAAAAACAGCTTTTATTCCGCGGCGCTGAAAAAAAAGGACACCTATAACGATTTCGTTTTCACGTGTCACAGATATATATATATATATGCGTATTCGGGCTCTCGCGCCCTTTAAATGGCATTTTTTCCCCCTTTCCCCCCGTATACCTATATATCAGCCGCGACACAAATCACCGTCGAAACGAACATACGAGGCCGCCGTGTATATAAAGCAGGCTGCGCGCGTTTTTGATGCGTCCGCCGCGATATAACCCCCCCCCCCTCCCCTCCCCCCCGTCAACCGAAAATGGAGACACTCGCACGCCGAGTGCATTTGGACCGCCGGCGAATTTCGCATCGGACTACGCACACACACACCGATCGAGTCCCCGCCGCGTATATGGATTCTTTACTGCCGCGGGGGGGGAGGGCTGGAAATATCGCCCGGATTTTTGCAGGCTGCCCCGCCGGATTAAAGGGAGCAGGCCGCGCGCGCCGCTCTTAACCCGAAAAACTCGAAGGAGCGCACAAAGCGCCGGGCTAATAAAACGCAGCGGCGGCCTGCTATATGCGTGCGCTCGTCGTAACTCGCGCGCGCCGCGATGCGAGCAAAACGGGAGGAGAGGAAAGAGAGCGGCTGTGCGTGCGGGGATGCTTTTCGGCGCTGCTCCTCCTCCTCCTCCTCGCGGGGAGAGAGAATGTTTGGCGGAACGAGAACGAGAAGCTGCACACGGCTCGCCGCGGGATGTACGCTGCTTTTTGCGCCCGCGGGAGAGAGAGACTCTGTTTGCACTTTTTCTTTTATACTCTCTCTCTCTCTCTCTCTCTCTCTCTCTTTTTTTTTTACGGCTCCGCCGACCGCTCTTGCACAGCTCGTTTGCAGAGTAGACAATATCTTCTTTCTCGACTTTCGCCGATTAGTTTGCTTTTTGCCCCGTCTTTATTGTGGCGCTCCAATTTCTTTTTCTGGACGGGGAATTTCGCCCCATCTCTCTCTCTCTCTCTCTCTCTCTCTCTTCTGTTTAGACCTGGAATTTTTTCGCTAATTCTTTTCGAAGTCGCCTCTTAATGAGGCTGCCAAAAGCGGATTGACGATGAAAAATATTGAGTTTTAATTAATTTCTATAATCTTTGTAAAAAGTATTCGAAACGAAGTTTAAGAGACCGTAAAAGCTTTCCCCTTTCGCTGCCTTAAAGGTAGGAGAACACTTCCCCGAACACCGTCGAACTTGCGAATTTTTTACATAAAATTTTTGCATATATACCTTTACCTATTTTGTGTTATAAGTAACGTTATGCGAAGTATCAATTATTTTCCGGCATAGCCGGTACACGTAAACAGTTTGTATTATATTTCAACTTGAATTTTTACAGCAATTTTAAATTTGTGGATGTAACGTATATAGTGTACTCATTAATGCGATTCCATATTGGAAAAAACTGGCTTTTTGTATAATAATCGTTAAAATTTATTACATCTAACGCTGTTTCCCCTGAAACCGCTTGCTTTTCAATATTGAACGACTCTTCTCTAAACCCTACGAAGCTTTCAAAAACTAAAAAAAATTTAATACGAATACTAAAAAAAAAGTGTTGAATGCATTTTCAATAAATTTGCGTCGACCATGTATGCTTCATTACGTGCTTTAATTAGCTTACGGTCTTTCATGCAAATGTAATAAAATTTGTACAAAAAAGTTCCTATTACACTTTCGTCAAGTGTATTTTAACGAAATGAAAACGCTTTTTTCCAGCAAACGTTTATCCCACTATCTTCACTTTACAGAAAGCGCTCCACCCGCCTGCATTATAAAAAAAAAAAACGTCCGTTAAAACAAATCCAAAGCGCTCGGTATTTATACTGCAAAAACATAAGCCAACGAGGTAAACGGTACGCCTAATGAAATTCAAATGCGACACATTGCCGCGATACGATATTAACATAAATTAAAGCGAAAGCTCCTCGTCTCCCCTTCCCTCCGACGCGGGCTCTCTTCCTCCGTTTAACGGACAGTCGATCTATATATATATATATCCGTCTCCCGAGCAAGTTGCGTTACGTGCGAAATCGATAGTTTCGGAAAATGAACTTAGTACAGCGGCCGAACTGTTTGCCCGCGGCACAGACTCTCGCGGGTATAACGAGAATACTTTCAACGAGGTGTGCCGCGGAGAAGAAGAAAAGGAGAGAACGCACGCGGCGGCGGAAAAAGCGACGAAAAACAGAAAAAGAAAAGCTCGCTCTGGAGTAGGCGCGGAAGCGAAGGAAGCCGCCAGACGCGCGAGAGAGAGAGAGGGAGTGTGTGTGTGTGCGCGCGCGTCCGTGCGGTTGCTCGCGCAGAGTCTCTTCGCACCTGTTCGCAAAGTGCGCACGGCGAGTCGAGTGAGATTTTTCTCAACTCTCTCCGCGAGAGCGTGCATGCACGATGCCTGCGCACTCGACTATTAATACGGGCCCTCTCTCTCTCTCTCTGTCGGTTTTGCTCCGTCCGTCTGTCGCGTCTCGAGTGCCTGCACTTTCTTCCTTTCTTAGTGTTCCTCTTGTTTCGCTGTATCGCATACAGCTGCGCGCAGCTTTCTTCGGTTCGGCTTTTCTTTCGATTTGCGCGAACGTCGCTAAATTAGTTTGGGCACCCTTTTTCATCGGGGATGCTTGCCTTCTGAATGGACTACGCGCCTTATGATCTTGCGACTGTCGAGTGCATTCGTTAAATTTTCCCTTCCTTTCTTTTTGGGCCCATTGGAAACAGATTATTTTTGTGCTGCTGCTGAGAGGGATCGGCTTTTAAATTTTACATATATTACCTTTGCATAATAGTTCAGTGTGAAATTGAAATTCAAATAAAACATTTTTCCTCTCGCAGTTTAATTTTTTCGCCGACGATAATAATAATATTCATTTGCATTGAGTATTATACACTAGTCACTCAAACCGTGACACTTTATCTCGTATTAAAATCAGCTTTGAAATATAATTTTCACATTTTCTTGCATATCGCCGTGTATTGGTGACACGTCTGACCAAATCGACCTATGACTACTATCGAGAAAAATTATTTTCCCTTGCCAAGCGAACATTTCCAAAAAGAGCGAAAAAGGGAAGGAGTATCTCGAAATTCAAGATGCGCCCGAAAAGCTCCAAGATATAATACGACTCGACGTCGAAAGAGCACACGAGAGAATTAAGAGAGAGAGAGAGAGAAAAAATTTTGGCCAAAGAGAAATTCTGAGAATGCCTGAACGAAAACGTGACGCCGCCCTTTGCCAGCGAGGCGAAAGGCTATATTGCGAAATCAGGAATGCAAGGGAAGGAAGGGGAGAGAAAAATAAAATAGTTTATACCGTCGAGACACGCGACGAAAATGATAATTAAGAGTACAAAAAGAATTGCGCGATTCCGTCGACGTCGGTTTCGTTTCCCAGTTTTCTTTTTCGTATTATGCAACGAAACTCGGTGAACAAATGTGGCGAGACTTCAGAAAATTGATGTCGAAATACAAAAAAAAGTAAACTTTTCCCTTTTAACCCAGTAACTGTGTTGCTCGAAGCCTTGAATGGCAAAAGTAAGCATTACCCGGACTATAAATCTATAAAACTGTATACTGAGGCGAAAACTGTCCAGCCACTGGGTCATGGATATTGGTAAAATTGCAGGTCACTCCTTGGTCAAAAAAAGAAGGCGCGGATCCGAGTGTTTTTGTCTGTGGGAACCTAGTAACGGAGATACGAGCTTTATTATTTTTTTTTTTTTTGAAATTTCTTGGATTAAAAAATATTTATTTGTTTCAAAGTTACTCTTCGTTATAAAATATTGAATAACGCCATAAAAAAACAGATGGGACTAACTGCATATATTTTTTAGAATTATTTCAATTGTGCATAACGTTTGAACAAATTAAAATACTTGCAGCTATTATCACCTCAATTGAATTTGCTCAATAAATTAAGACTTTTGGACGTCGAGGTACTTTGAACTTTGATTCCCTTTCATTTTTCAAAAAAAGCTCACTTTTATTCTATATAGGTCCCAATAGGCAATGCGCTGAAATACGCATCTTCCTATTTTGGCTAAGGAATAACTAGTAAGACGACTCGAAGGGCGGACACTCATTTCGTTCATTTTATATTTGTACAATTCTTATTCGAACAACGCACAGCTTCATATCGAGACGAAAACATTTAATTACCGCGCGGAGTTGCGTTTAAAATTATTTAAACGGTATTGATTAGAATTAAATATAGCAATGGAATCTTTTGCGATTTACTAAAGTATGCAAGACCGAGGTCATTGCTCGCAGATCTTTCGTACAATTTAGTTTTAAAATGTAGCGGTATTGATATAACGACACTTTTTTTTCTATTTAATTCATTCATTAAAAGTCAATTATATTAATTAGATACATTTTTAGAACTTTCTTAGTTTACGTTATTTACGGAAAATTGCTTAATTATGAGTATAAAAAATAAGCAAGATAGCACCTCAGAAGAAGGAAGTAACAGCGACAGTAATTATTTCCCCTTTTCTCCATTTTATATAAATTGCGGTATGCTAATTAGCGCGATAATTTAAAGCCACTCGCAGTGTATTTGCCATTGGAAACTTCCTTGATCAAGCTGATTGTCAGTAATTTGCATATTTGAAAGTAAGAAGGTCTAAAGGGGTGAGGTTGAAGGGAGACTCGTTCTCTCGCTCGCCACGGCTAAATGAATTGATTTTCAAAAAAAGAAAAAAAAACAACCTTCGCGTTCGCGCAGCCGACACTTTTGCGAAATCGAAATTCTTCTCTCTCGAGACAATTAATTTTTTTTTCTCAGTCACTCGGTGCGAGAACAGCCATCGGTTCGCGAGCAAAGTTTTGCGCTCCTCGGCTTCGAGGTTAAGCCGCGACGAACGTATTCAGACTCGGAACTACTTGTGCCCGTTTCGAAGGCGAAAAACTGTTGACCCTGAAATTATATTTCGATTTTTATCGGATAATTTGCGCCCGAACGACTCGGTATATTGAACGAGTTTCGCGAATACGAGAAAAGCCCAGATTTCAATCACCACTGGTGGAATACACAGCGCGTCGAAAGGCAAAGTGCAGCACTCGCAAAACTTTTAACAATTTGCGTTCCTCTGCCGTGCTCGGGAAAAGTTACGCTTTTGCTCGAGTGCTTTGTTGTTTAATTGCGTTTTGACAAAGCGAAGAATGCGTTTACATATATATATATATATTTCGTCCGCCGATTAAATGGCGCTTCAAATCGAATAAAGCGGGGCAGCGGCGATTCGATAAATCGAAAGAATTTCAAGGCGAAATCTTCCGAAAATGCAGATAATGTTGACGCGCCGCAGTTGCTAGGCATCGAGGAATCCAACGATTAATTTCAGCGCGCTCCGATTATAAATTGCACCCCCCTCGAACGTGATAAAAGCAAAAAAAAAAGCCCCCAACGCGGGTAGGCGGTTTACGATTATAAATTATAACAAAGTCCCCGCTATTTGTTGCTCTCCGCGATGGGCGAGGAAAAAAATAAAAGGTTGCGTCACGAAGTGGTGTCTCGAATTCGAATGGGCGCTCGTGAAAAACTTTGTCGTTCGACGTAAATAGCGCGGCCTCCGCGCACAAGTTTTTCCCTGCGCAACCGACGTATAAATTCTAGATTGCAGAAGGAGGTGAAGAGGTAGAGAGAGAGAGAGAGAGTAGCATAATAAACATGGCGGTATTGAAAATCCCCTAACTGTATACCCTCGCGTTACAGACACACGTAAGCCCCGCCGTGGCACGAACGTGCCTCCTCTCCGCGCAGGGAGCTGGCCACCCCGAGCTGCGGCTCTTCGACGGGGCCAGCCGGAGGTAGATATATAGTAGCCTTTCGAAATTTTCGTGCCGTTTCGAAATTGGAAGATAGGCTCTGTGTACGGGCAGCGGGGCGAAGGTGTATAGGTGTACAGAGAAAAAAAAAAGGAAGGAGGGTGTCTGGAGAGGAAGCACATAGCGTGCGGAAGAGAGAGAGAGGGAGATAGCGCGGTGTCGCCTCACGACTCAAGAAAGGGGAATCGATCCAACACGTTAAATGTGTATCCCCCTACTCGGGCCATCGGCGCGTGCCTGCCACTCGCTCTCTCCCTCTCTCTCTCTCTCTCTCGCCTTTTTCTCTCTCTCTCCGGACACGCCGAGCGACGGAGAAGAGGTCGAAGAGAGGAATACGCGCGCCGCCTCCCCCGCCCGGAGGGACGAAAGTCCTCCTCGGGCGCCGCTTCGGGCGGCTATATTTACCTTAATCCCTGGCTGTCGCACGCCGCTCTCGCGCGGAGTATTCATGCGACGTGTCGTCGTGGGGGGGTTGCTGCTCCTCGGGGGGTACAGCAGCAGTCAGCAGGCGGAGCAGCGGCGGCAGCTGAAGCAGCGGCTACGGCTACGGCAACGTCGGCGGCGCGAGCGGCAGCGGCGGCGGCGGCAGCAGCAGCAGAAGCGAGAACAAGTGTCGAGGGCAATAATAACGCTGGCACAGGCACTTTCACACTCGCGGACGAACATTGTCATCTGCCTCGACCGGGGGGCTACATGCTCGCTCGCTCTCTCTCTCTTTCTCTCGCGCGCGACGTGCACACGGCACGGACGCACACAGCAGGTGCCGATACGCGTACGGGAAGCCGCGCACTCGCGACCGCGGCCCGGATTGTACAGCAGGTAGCAGCAGCAGCGGTACAGCCGACGGGGAGCACCTTTTTTTTCTTTTACTCCTTTACTTTTTTCGCCAAGTGGGAGAGAGAGAGAGAGACGCACGAGCTTGGGCGGACGAGCTGCCTCAAACTGGCTTCTGCTGGCACAGGGAAGCGACTGAGCGGAAAAGCGGAATAACGCCGCCGCGAGGCATGGGAGCACTGCGCGAGGACACCCGACAGAGAGGGCGCCAGGCGCGGGGGTTAGCAGTCCACCCCCGAAGAGCGGCCAACTTTGCGGGGCCCTCGGATCGCGTCCCCTATATCGGGTCGCGCGCGGGGAGGAGACCTGCTGACGTTGGCGCGCGCGAGTCGAGGAGGCCGCGGGGAAGCTGCCAGCTCGCCACTTTTGCGTCTGCTTGCGTCTGCGTGCGCGCGACTTTTTTACGTTTCGGTCGACGTTCCAGCGATATGTTTGATTGGCAATGGGGGAGAGCCTGCAAGATTCAGGGGGTATTTGGGACAAGGCTTTTATGAGAGTGGAAGTTCTAAATAACTTTCCTGATACAATTTGGATTTGCTTGCTTTTATTTAATTAAACTTGACGTTGAGAAATTAAAGGTACATATTTAATACAATTCATTTGTTACTTATTAGAATATATCCGTCAGTGTGCAGAACGTAAATTGAAATGTGCACCATTATTGGCCCAGTGGCCAACTTTTCTCAGCGAAAAACTCGAGAGCGCGGCGCTTTCGCGTTCGGGGAAGCAGTGCTTCCAATCTGCACCCCGTTATAAGCCCGCTCCCCTAAGCTCAATCGGCAAGCTTACTAAACCGCTTTAAAGATGGACTAAAGATTTAGTCAGCGTTCCATCGCTAAATTTACGATTCTTCGTTTGCAGGGGTTGACTGATGAGAATAGCTGTGTTAACACGTCGACGATCTTACAAGCAGAACATTTTTGTATGTAAAAACATGAGAAAAGCCGTGTCCATTCAATTTTAAATGTTGCACACTGTTTTTAATGATTTCAATAAAAAAATCCACTATATAATTTTAAAGCAAAGTAATTTGTTCTAATAAATATATTATTTAGATGTTTTAAAACAGTTCAGAAACAAATGCTTTCATATATTTTTTACTAGAGTTAATCAAGGTTTTAATCCTTTTTAAATATCGTAGTTTAATTCCAGATTCCTTTTGGACTGGATTTCAGTACCTAAAATCCATCTGAATCAGAATAAATCTTAAAAAAGGAGGAAAGGAGAAAGACAAAGACTAAAAAAAATATACATACATAGATCTATAAATTTGTTCAATACACTTTTTGTATTAGATGTTTTCGTAGGCCATTTTATTTGAAGAATAAATTGAAATTTTGAAATTTGGCGGCAAAAATTAAACGCATGCGTATTTATCTCCAAAATTTTAAAGAACGAATTTTTAAAATTTCTTTATATTTTTTTTAATATGTAATTTTTTAGTTGTTTATTGAATAACAAATCTGTAAAATCTATTAAATTTATTTAAAAATTATGATAAAATTTGAAAATGTAATTATAGAATTATCAAAATACGAATAAAAACGTTTGGCAGAAATCCCATATTTCAACATTGCCAAATGAGACTTGATTATACCTTTCTTTCTAACTGCGCAGAATAAATATTAAGACTTTGAAAAAATATATAATTTATCACACACCATATATATTTTGTATGCATTTGAATGTCAAATTGCTTGAGCGCAGTGCGAAATTTTTGCGTCCGTTTAGTTTCTCGTCGTCTGCTGCACTGTCTTGTATATATTCTTCTTTTTTATCATTTTTGTACCTTTGGTATTCAATGTTTTTTACGGTTTTATTTAACTTTTATTAAGTCTGTTCATTCCGTATAGTACAAATAATGTCTGGTCTTTCAATTTGTGTCAAGACACTCCGAAGGTTAGTTTTTTCGTATGTTAACCTAAAATTTAACGTTCACGTTTGTATTTAGATTCTAAGTGCGTTTTTCGTTTATATTAAATTTATTCATAAAATTATTATTTTAAAGACGTAAAGCTAACAGAAGTTTTACAATTGTTATTCATCTTCTTAATATATTTTACATATCATACACACTTATATGCAAATTACATTTATTTACTGTAAATAGGGTTCCTAGTACATCAAAGTTTAAAAAAAGTGTAACGTGCACAGTAAGATGCAAAATGCATGCTGTTGTGCTAGACGATGATAAAATTACAGAAGTAGAGACTGTGCAGCTGGAGAGTAGCAGTCTCACTTGGCTACACAAAGCTGCACCTGCTTTTCCTGTTGATGGCTCTAAGGTGTGAATTTCATTTTTATTCCAGATTCAAAATTTTTTTAAATTAAATTAAAAAAATTTTATTATTTTTTTAGATTTCTATAATTTATGAGCCCACAGAATTTTATTCTACTTTATTAGAAAAATGTAAAACTGCCAAAAGACGAATAACGTTGGCTTCCTTATATTTAGGTACCGGGGAACTGGAGACAGAACTAGTAAGTTATAAGCAAAACTTACAAAGTTTTCTTTGTTTTGATTTATTTTATCAATGAATATATAAGTTATAAAAATAACTGAAGTAATTTATAATTAATAATCAAAGTAATCTAATCCTTATTTTATAGGTCAAAGCTATAAAACAGACTGTAGATTCTAGTAATGGAAATGTTAAAGTCAATATTTTATTAGATTTTATGAGGGGCTCTCGAGGAAAAATGAATTCAAGAAAAATGCTCAAACCACTCATTGAAGGTAAATTTGGACATTGTTGTCAAGTTTTTCTGTATCACACACCCAGATTAAGAGGACTGTTAAAAGCTGCCATACCTGATCGTTTTAATGAACTCATAGGATTACAACACATGAAATTATACTTATTTGATGATACTTTAATAATTAGTGGGTAAGATATTGAAATTGAAATTGAACTCTTTTAATGAAAAACCAAATTGTACTTTTTAAAAAAACATAATATGAAAATAAAATTTTTGTATTTACATTTTTGTAGAGCTAATTTAAGTAACGATTACTTTAATAATCGACAAGACCGCTACTTCATGATTGAAGACTGTAAAGATTTGTGCGATTTCTATTGCGAGCTTGTTGAGAAAGTAGCGGAATTCAGTTTTCAATTACAAGTCGATGGAAGTGCGCAATTTAGCGATAAAATTGATTCTCACCCCTTCAAAAACTCTAGAAATAAATTTACAGAAGCAGCATCGGAAAAAATTCGTAATCTTTTTCAAAAAGAAATTAATAAGCGTTCGGAGTTATACAAAACTGGTACATTTCTATTAAGTTATGCATCAAAAAACTATATATTACTTTAGTTATATTTTTTTCTTCCAGAAATTCCGAAAACAGATACATGGATTTTTCCTTTAGTTCAAATGGGACAATTAAGTATTAGGCATGATAGTGAAATCACATTACGACTGCTCCAGACAGCTCCTGCACACGCCACATTAAAGCTAGCTACGGGATATTTTAATTTAACATCAGAATACAGACGTGCTATTTTGAATGTTTGCAGAGCAAACTGTCATTTGCTGACAGCTCATCCCAAAGCAAATGGATTTTTCGGTATAACGATGCTTTCATCGTATATCTTTTTTTTATAATTTAGATTAAAACTTTTATGACACAAGGAATTATTTAATTTTTTGCCTTAATATTGCAAATAATGAAAGTAAATTATTGAAATTTTTCCTTTATACTGTAGATCAATTTTAATTGTTTATAGTGTAAATAAATTTGAATTTACCCGTTCTACTGGCATTTTCAGGAAAACTAAAATGGAATGTTAATTATTATTGAAAATATGTTTTTTGACAGTACAATAGATACAGTCAAATTTATTTAAATTATAAAGCATAACAGTTACAAATTGAAATTATTTATTTAAAATGTTTTCAGGAGCTAAAGGTGTAGCCGGAGGGATTCCTGCAGCTTACACAAAAATTGAAGAATCATTTTTTAAATTATGTGAAAATTTGAAGCAAAATAATAGAGTACAGTTATGGGAATTTATTAAGCCTGGCTGGACATATCATGCAAAAGGGCTATGGTATTCAATGCCAGGTCAAGAAAAACCTTCGCTTACACTCATAGGCTCTCCTAATTTCGGTATGCAATATTTTTATTAATACTTTCATACTAGTACATTATTAACCTGTACAATTTTTATTTAAGGGTATCGATCAGTTGAAAGAGATTTAGAAACTCAAATAGCAATAGTTACAAGAAATGCGACTTTACAGAACTCTCTGCAAAAAGAATGCGAAAGACTATTTGAAAGTGCAACGCCGGTGACAAAAAATACCTTTTCGCAAAAAGATAGATTACCCCCTGCATGGGTTCGTGTAGCTGTACTCCTTTTTCGTTATTATTTTTGAAAATGTGACGTGTTTTTCGTTAATAGAGAAATGATATTTTAATGAAATAATCTAATTCGTTGATCGAAGTGATTATTATAACATTATTAAAATAAAAGCTTGACATTCGTTTTGGCAAGTTGTAGTAAGAAATATCTACTTTTAATTTCAAAGTACTTAAATTAAACTTATTATGTAAAATAACTAAAATAAATAAGAAATTTCAATTAATTAACTATACTTTCTCTTTTAGCATTGTGATATTAAAATAAGCAGATTTGAATAAATGTCAATGATAAAATAAAACCAGTTATGGTCAATTCTTTTTCTGGATGTTATGAATAAAAAATAAAATTTCAATAGATCTAGTGCTATTGAAAATAGAAAAAAACCGATGAAATATTATTGCTTTTTAATTTTTTTTGTGTAAATATTTAAAATGTAAATGTTTTAGTTACAAACATTGTATTTTACAAAATAATAGTAAAAGTTTTGGAAATATGATGTAGCTACTATTTTTGTACTTTTCCTAGTTTTGATTGCCTAAATTTTAAAAGGAACATAAATAAGTAGTTTTATAATTGTTCAAACTGTAAGTTTATTTCAGAATAAACCGGATTGTATAAATAATAAAAAGTTTGTCGTGGCGCTTTTACGTCTGGAAGATAAATTGTCCGATATTTATAATTCGTTGGTATTCTATAAGGAATATGGTAGAATCCGATAAAATAGAAATGATAAAAAACAAATTGTCTGTGACCCACTACGACCGTCATTTTTTTACGTAGAATAATCAATCAATTTGATTAACTTTTAATTATTTTTTCTTCCTGTCGCTCGATCGACAGGATGTTTAACAGTCCGGCTGCACTGGCACTTATCTAAAGTATGTTTCCCTAGTTGAATGAATAGATTGTTATTGAGTGCTGGTCGTCTGGCGGCAGATGTTTTTCCGTCGTAAGGTAATTCAATTTGTGGCTCCTTGTATTTTGAAATGAAACAGCTTGTTTTTTAACAGGCTTTATTCAACAAAGCTCTCTTCTTTGACGAAAAATTCCACAACTTCCTCATCCATATTTTTGGTGTCTGAATCCAATTCATCTGTATCGATATCTAAAAAAAAGATGTCAAAATGGAAATTAAAAACTGTTTTAAAAACAATACTAATTTTTTCATGTAAAATAAAATAGAAAAATATGCTTACTTTTACGTAATTCAAGACGACGTTTCTTTTGCTTATTATATTGCTCAAATCGTTCTGCACGGAAAGCCTCGAATTCTTTCATCAATGCACAACGTTTCTCAATTAATTCCTGGAAAAATTGAAAAAATTAATTTTTTCGATATTTAATAATATTTAATAAATAAAAAAGAAAATTTAAGACTTGAAAATTGTAGAGATAAAAACATTTTTTAACATGTTGGCTGAAATTTGATAATTCAGCCAAAAGTTTATGGAAGTTATTTAATAATGAATAACTACGAACCTTGGAAGCGCGCGTAAGGCGTAAGCGATCTTTGCTCTCAAATTGAGCTGAATACTTCTTTAGGTTTTTCTTAATCTCCTTGATCTGCTCAGGAGTAAGTAGAGTTGGTGGTCTGGGACGCCATAGGAATTGATTGAACTGATTAAGGTTAACCCTCTTCAGAATCCTGCCTTGGAAACTCCACATCCAGTAACCATTGTCCACACTTGTTTTCCAACTCGACACTGATGTCACTACATATCTGTAGAAAAGAAAAGAGCAAATTTTATTAAGTTAGTCAATGTACGCTTTGTAATATAAAATTTTTTTCACAAGTGTTAATCGAATGGTCGTTACATTTTTGTTCTTTGAATTAAACAAAAAATACGATGCTACAAAGAAAAAATTTCAGCATACGTAAGGTAATCAAAAATAATTTTAAAAGCTATAATTTAAACTCACCGTCCTGTTGGATCCCATTCAACATCAGATGTCTGATAATGGTCAGTTAGATTCATAATAGTAAAATCATTGGTATCAATGAATTCTAATGCACCAGACATGGTCGTAAGACCAGCCAGTACAATGAATTGACCAGAAGGCGACCAGAATAAATGATTGCACGCTTTCTTTTCCAATTTTTCTGTAATTCAAAAATTATTATATATTAAAATATTCAATCCACAGTTGACCTGCGTTATTTATTAGTTAAATTATTTTTACATTTAAATAAAACTTTTTTTGTAAATAAGTGACTAAAATTTATTTTATCTCATAAATACTCAAAATACTTACTGAGAAGTGCTGGACCATGTCCACAACGGACTTCGTAAAAACTGACATTTACACTGGGTACTTCACCATGAATAATGGCAAATTTATTGCCTACGGGTTCCCACCCAAAAGAGTGAATAGGTTCCTTTATTTCTACACTGTCAACGGGAATGAGTTTCTCACGCATGTGGAAAATTTCAAAGTTGTAGGACATTCCCTGAAAGTGTTGCAACGTTTGAAATTTACAACTTTCCTAAAAAAATGTAGATTAATAATTAGTACATATAGAAAATAAAAATTTTTCAATTGGGCGAGATGAGCGTAGGTGTCCCAAAACTAGAGTTGCAGAAGTTATAAAAGCACTTCTGCAATTATCATTGACAGTTTTGATGATTCTGCGAGTGAGTGTACCTCTTGCTAAACAATAGAGCTTTCATTTATTTTATAATATTTGAAAGAATACTGTGAAATATTAGAATTTACAAAATAATAGTCAAATTTTAACGTTAAAATTAGAAATATAATTTAAATTATTTATAAAGAAGAAACTGATAATATCGAAAAGTACTTCATAAAATAATACGTAAAATTATGATTTAAATAAATATAATGTAAAATATAATAAGTGGTACAATGACACTCGACATAATGAGAACGAAATGAAAATAATATTTGCGTATAAATCAACGACTTACCGTGTATTTTTGTTCTGTTTTCTCTTTTTTTTTAGCAAATCGATCGACTTTTACACAAAGATAGTCTCCCGATTTCTGCCAAAATATTTTACAATCCGCAACGTTGAATAAATTGTTTTTACGAATTTCATTTCGACTGAAATGAAAAGTAGTTTGGTTATATATTTTTAAAGTTTTTGATACAAATAGTAGAATATATAAATTATTTTTTTTACCTGGGAATTTCCATGAGAGTTACTCTGGCAGGTACATCTTTATCTTCAGGAACCCAAAAAGCTATAATGTTATCAGTTGGTGACCAACTGAAATCTCTAATTCCTGGTATTTTTATACTTTTTTTGTCTAGGAGGCCAAATGACTAAATCGACCATTAATAAAACATTAATAATATTTACAAAATTTAAAAAACGATTAATATAATTAGAAAGGTAAAAATGTTTGTTGTGCTTTATATAGCTAAAAATTGCTACTTACCGGAGTTTCATATACACTAAGAACGTCTTCACCCATATAAGCGACGTATTTGTCATTACAAGACCAACGGAAAATGGGCCAGATATTTGGCCCTTCAGGATAGAAGGCTCGTTTTTCCTGACCTGTAAGGATGTCCCACATAACTAGTCGCTTTTCTGAAGCATCAGCACGTGGTGAATATGTTACAAGATAACGTTCATTGGGTGAAAAATCGATGCATTCGACGCCTCGTTGAATAAATTTCACTTGTTGAGTGAATTGCGGACCACCCCAAAGAGCCACACCAAGTTTGTGGAAAGTGGCAAAGTAAGTACCAAGAGGTGACCATTTTACGTACGTATCTGTCCAACGCTACAGTGTAAAAAAAATATTTTCATTATTAATCATATAGAAAATTTATTGGATTTACATTAAAATTTCAGTCTTTGAAATTAATTATCTTTTGAATGTATTTGTTTTATTTGACTAAAATTTATCATTAAGAATTTTTTGTTGTAAACTTACAGCACGATCTTCAATAGCAACTGGTTCTGGAGCACAGTTTTGCCAGATTTGAACATTAGTAGATCCTGGATTACCATAAACAATACAAAATTGATCATACGCATCTGGATCCAATAAATAACTATGCAAATCTGTTGCTGCTTTAAATGGTTGAGGTTTCGGTGGCTCCCAATCTTCAGAAATATTTTCAAACTTCTTAAAATCTGTAAAAAGATTGACCTTGAAGGTATGCACCTTGTCAATCTTGTAGTTGTTTCCCTGTTTTACAGCATTTAAAGCACCAGTAGGATTGCTGTATTCAAAGAATACATATCTACAAATAAAATGAAATGTTATTTATAATTTCAAATCACATTATAGAGAAAAATATAGAGGTCTAAAAGTTTTTTACCCTTTAGTCATTCCAGATTCATCTTGTGGATAAAACTTGTTAACGATAGTTCCAAATTTACCATAGATTTTCTCAATGACAGACTGAAGTTTCTCCAATCGTTTAGGTTCAACCTTGGGTACTCCGTCAATGACAATTACTGATTCAACACCATCAGTTTCAGAAGGTTTTGTCTTTAAGATATCCTCCAAAAGTTCTGAAATTAGAAAAAATGTTTTATTGTTGCCAAGCCTATGATTTTAAAAAGATTTGCTTGCAATAATATGTAAACAGAAGATGCATTTGAGCGTGGATCAACAGATGCACGTACGAGTAGGTAAAGTCGAACGCTGTGGATACAAGCCCGTTGCAAAAGCTTAATAGGTTAGAATCTAACCTCGAAGATTCAATTGATATTTAAAAGGTAAACATACTAATTTGAGCAGAGTCAATGTCCAAATATAACGGCAAAAAATCAGAAAAAATCAAGACCTATCAAAATTAAGGCAGTGATAAGACTAGTTCCTTAAGATTGACATAATTAGAGCCATATGCATCGGCCCATGCGGCTTGAGCTTGTCATCGTTCCGAAGTGGAAAAGCGCGCTCACCTTCCTCGTCGATGTCATCGACGAAGTCCTCGGGATCGCTGAAGTTCGGCGGCTCATCGGGGTTGAGGGAATCGTCGGTGGTTTTACCGGAATCCTCATTTTGCGGGGCCTTGTCGGACGAAGATTTCTTCGCCATGTTGGCACAGCTCCGCGCCGCGAACGAGAAGAGAGAGGAGTCGACGCGTGCCGGAACGACTCAAGCGCACGCTCACGAAAATACAAAAGCGGGAAGCGACGACACACTGACGCACACGCAATCGGCGTCGGCACCAACACACGAAAGCGCTGGCCCCGGATTTGATTCGCAGCCGCCATTTTTCGCGACCCCACTCGCGCGCCTCTCGCGATGATCTAACCTGACCCGAGTTGATTATTTTGTTCGCGGCAAATTTAAATCTGAGTAGCTTGCTTCAACTTTTTTTTAGCGATTCAATTCATAATTTTAGACAATACAAAGGGAGCAGAAGTTGGAATATTTTAATCGTTAAAAAAGTTTTGTAACCTTAAAAAAATTGATGTTTACCTATTCTAGCCTGGTTGTTTTATAAATTTTTAAAGTAAAAAATGTTGAAGATAAAGGATAACGAGAAAAAAGAGGAGCCCGCACGTATGTTAAATTTATGGAAAGAAAAAACTATTAAAATAATTTTCTGATGGAAAATTGTTATTTTATAGCTTTTCGTCCGACAAAGGCGCAGCAAGCAGCAAGACAGTCAAAGATCGCACAAAGAATGTCAAGAGTGTCAGTATCACTTGATAGTAGAAGAAGTAGATATTCAATGGCTGGCATACGAATGCCAGCTATGGTATGGCAAAATACTGGCAAGGGTTATAAGGTAGAGTTTCGAATATCCAATGCTTACTATGAAATTCTAAATGTTCCGAATTAACTGCGAACAATAGGTACCAAAGTACCAGAACAGCTACAGACTTGAGCCGCACTTGCCGTTCCGATTCGAAGTATCAGACACTATTCTTGCAGGAGTTATGAAACATAAACTTCGCAATAAGGAGTACGATACAAAAACTGCTGCCAAATTAGCTCTTGACATAGCAATGGAAGTTCGAGAACGGCTTTATAAGACCGATTTTGATCGGTAAGAGGTTTTGCGAAGGCGCTTTAGACATTTTTATTATTTAGATTAAAAAAAGAAGTATTAAATGCTATTTGATGCTCTTAAGTATAAATAATTGAATGTTTATTCTTGTAGAGTTAAGTACGTCGTTTGGATTGCGATTGCCGAAAATACAGGTCAGTCAATGTACGTTGGGCATGGTAGATTGTGGGATGCAGTAAGAGACACTTATTCCACATATGAAATCCAGAATAATAAGATGTATGCTGCCGGACTTGTATCAATTTGTAATTATGAATAGCAGATAGATGAACTAAAAATTATTTTACTTATCATTATCACTCTACATGTCATTTAAATCAAAGATGAAAGTTAGAAATAAAAAATGAGAAAAGGGAAAAAGACATAAAATTTAAAAATGCATGAGAAACTCGAAATTTATTTCAAAATTTTTATATAAATTTTCTTGTAATTGAATATGGTCATTCAACATGGAAACGAAAACAAGTCGACATTTGATACGGTCGTTTGGAAAATAATGGGTTAAGGTACTATAATGGGAATTTTTTTTTAATAAATACACATTTATTCATTTTGTTTATTATTATTAAATTAATATATTGTGTTTTTATATATATTTATATATATGTATATAACAGCGACAAGTACAATGTATCGTTATGATTAGGTAATGATAATCATAGTCGAAGACCTTATTTCCGATTACCAGTGAAATTAAAGCGGCGAAGTTTTTATTTTATCATAATAATCGTACTTTACTCGTAAACTTGTTTTAGTCCATCGTCGTCACTTCATATTTTTCTCCACCTTAAATGTTATATGTATAGTACTTTTGTTGTTGCTTTGTATAGATACAGGGATACAGAAAAATAATACCGCGCCAACGCAATGGAATACTCATTTTTGAAAATTTATTTTACAATCTTCTATTGCGCCTTTAGTTTGTTAATCGTTTCTATTCGAGTGCAAAAAATCTCTTATTCTCCGATCTAAAGAAAATACTCACGTACGGACCCGTTCACAGATAACACAGCAGTCTAAAGGCCATCTGCGCGCGAGCTACGATTCTTTGATTCAGCATGAAACTCATTTTTCTTTTTCCACAAAGAAATTGGAATCAATGTCCTCTGAATGAAAAACTGTTTAGACTGGGAAAATTATTTACACAAAACAAGTTTTAATCTACCTGACATTTATTTTGAAATTAGAGAGTTTCGCCGCAGCTGATGCGCAGCGACCAGTGCTAACTTGTCGCTCAATTTCTCGCCCATAATTCTTAAATATTAAGATTATCAGTAATTATTATAATTGTAGTTATACACACTTCTAAACTGCGCTTGATAGGCTGCTCTCGGCACTGACACGAACGATGTGCGTCGGTGTGTACGTTACTTTTTTATTTTTTTTTAAATCTCTTTTTTTGCATGCACGAGTTTCTGCCTCTTAGACACTACGCTTTTCACTTGGTCCATTTTTTCGACGCTTTTTTATGTACAAGAATGTGTGCCACTGCGAGTCCATACGTGAGTGACTTTTTAATTTGCGCCTCTTCTAGCCAATCTCTTGTTTCTTGCTGTAAAAGTAACGAGAATATAAATTCATAAACTGAAATAAATGATCTGAGTATTCCACGTCATTGCAGTCGGTATGGAAATATCAAAGATTCTCAATTTATTCAGCCCCGTTTTACTTTTTCAATCATTATTCATCGCGAATCACTAATTACTTTAAACTCGGTGTTTTGCAAGTCTTGCACGCACATTACCTCTCTTATCTGACACATTTACAATAAATAACAATACTTTACTCGCTGACCGTCAAGACTTCCGAAAACCTTTTTCATCTTTTCATACATTTCTATAATCGTTCGGCGTTTCGCATTTACGATTGCAATTACCAGATCTCCATCCATGAGGTTATTAAATATTTACTTTAAAGAAATGTTCTTATCACATAATAGCATCTCGTAATGCACCAGTGATTATTTTTCAAATTTTACTTTTCATTCGTTTCTGTTTTGATTTGTTTAATCGAAAAACGCAGCGGTCAGTGTGTGATACTTTATTTATTTCTGTGGATGACTCGACGCTTTTTTCCAAGTTATTTTCCTGCAAGTTAATTGAAAGAAAGCTTTACTTTAATATTTATAGAGATAAAAACAGAATTATACATTCGCTTATTCCATTCGCCAGGTTGCGACTTTGCTCAAGTCGATCTATAACAAAGAATACGTAATCATTATTAGAATAATAAGTATACATTAACTACAATTCAACATTAGTGCTCTTATTGAAAAATGAATTGTATATTGCTTTAATAAAGTTCCCAGTTATGAACACTTTATAGTTGATATTTGGCATCTTTTGAAAACAACTAAGGAAAATGAACATTATCAAAAGTATAAAAATTATACGTAATATCTTTTAACAAATAATTTATTTTATAAACTTTAATATATAAGTTTCATACGTTCAAGTATAACTGTCATTATTACTGGGAAACTTAAAAACTTTATGTACAAGTGTCAAATAGGACGTTGTCGTCAAACGTAAAGCAGTTTGCTATAAAAAGTACGAAAAATAATAAAAATTGCGCTTCGTCTGTGCGGTATCAGCATTAATTCCATAACACAGCGTTGTTTGATGATTAAATACCAATCAATACTAAAAGTTACTTTGGTGAATCGTGACTGAAACGGGCCTCTACGATTATTCAAGAAAAATCAAAAATCTTACATCTGTGCAACAAAGTATACGAGTTACAGAACTTTACTCGTGAAGAATTTTAATCGGCTTTAATATCTTCTACAAATCTTAAGCATTGAACGGAAGGTTGTAGCAATATACCGCTGCATTCGGCCAATTCAGCACTATTCCCGGTCCGTAAATAAGCTCCGAGAAGAACTCCTTAATAAAGGAATCGTTTAAAAAATTATTTACTTTACTTTCGTTTCAAGGCTCTTATCGTCTCGATTTGTCGCTAAATCTTTCCATGATCGTGCAAATTGTTATAAGACTGATAGAAAATTAGAGTTCATTCATTAAAAATGGCCTAACATCCGCTGGTATTCGAGCGTTTTGAAAATACATACGAGTGGAAGAAACAGGGAATTCAGTTTTCCGAACTCATTTACGGACTCAATCGACGGACCACAGCCAATAAGACCGGTTCAACATTGACGGTAATAAGAGTAAAAACACTATAGAATTTGCTTCGCTCAGCTTTTCGTGGCACAATTGATTCTTCTCGGACCCTGTCACTTGCCTCGCCGAAACCTTCATTCAATTCTGATCAACTCGTTCGGCGAAACAATTTACACACCGTTTCGAATTACATACGCATAATAATAATAATAACCATCGGGTTTTCTTTTTTACTTTTTTTTTATAATAAAATACACATTCACGACATTACAGTATGATTACTTTTCATTTTTTCTTTAATGGAAATTCTTAAACGACGTTGCCTTTGCCGCGTGTACTTGTGTGTGTTTCGTGTTATGTCTGTGCGTAATAACCTACGAATCGCTAATACCACTTTTTTCCTTATCGTCAGCTTTTCTCTGTTTTTTTTTCTTTCGTAACTTACTTAATCGCAAGTTTTTATCGTTATCCGTATATACAATCGCAGAAAAAGGTTGATTAAGAGTTCTGATATAATCGTACAATTTGTCCTTTCACTCTCTCCCTTTCTCGCTCTCTCTCTCACGCATTCACGCGAATTCTCTTTCGCTCGTCGCTCGCGTCCACAAGTTTGTAAAAAAATGCACTATCGAGATCACCTCGAACCCCAAGTCTTGGACTCTCCGTGGAGTCTTTGCCCTTTCCTCGTTGCAGACAAGTCTTTTCTTACTTTTGCTACCCGTTCGTGCGTAACCTTCTTAATTCTGGCCCTCGCCCGTTCCTCCTCCAGCCGGGGCTTACAACTTATGTAATCAATCAAATTTATTCCGTATAATTCTACAATCTTATTAAAAGTCGTTTTTATATGTATAAGGTATTTAACAAGAATCCACAGGTTTTTCCTCCTCTGACAATCTATTTACAAATTCTCCTTTCTCTCTCTCTGTCTTAGTTCTTTATTAGTATATTTCTTTACTTTAACATAATCGAAAGACTTTCTTTTACTTATCGTCATGTTTTCGCTCCAAAATTCTCTGCGGATATTATTATACTTTGCAGGGAGGGGACAATAATGGAACCCCGAAACGGAAAACCTCTTTTTCGTAAGTAAAGTAGTTAAGTACCTAAGAAATATTTACATACCTTTGGGTATCACGGCTTCATTCCCGAATGAGCCGAATGAATATTTTCTGACCTGATTGAATCGTTATGAGCTTTTTTTTTTTTTGGATTTCGGTTAAGGCATTATTTCTCCGTCGAGCAGCGAGAAACGTTTCGAGCACTGATTTCTCGCTCTCCCTGGAATGTCCAGCCGCTTGACGCGCTTTCGATTGGCAGTATAGCAAAGAAAAGTCGAAGCAGAGAGTTTCTGTAGTCGGAAGTCGATCGTTCAAAAATTGTCCTCGCATTAAGAAAGCTGTTGGTCGTTCTACCTCTCGTCGCTCGCCTAATTTCGAGGCTAAATTCAAAGTGGTTTGTCCAAAGGAAAGGAGTCAGCAGGGGGAGAGGGCCGCGAGGATCGTCGGAGTCGACGTTGACGAGAAGGAGGACGCGACGAAGCCGAGAACGACCAAGAGACGAGCGTGGATGAGTCCGGGGCCGAACGGCTGCACAGCGCGCTCGACCGGTGGCCGCGGCCCCGTGTGTCATACCGGCTCCTCCCTCTTGAAATTGATGTTCTGCGAGGCGCAAAAGTCGCGCGTGAACGGCACGCAGTTGAAGAGCTTGCAGAGCTCGCACTCGTACATGGGCACGTTGTAAAACAGGGCGAGCAGCAGCGCGAACAGTCCGACTATCAGAATCAGGCATACCCAGATGACGAAGATCTTGCGCCGACGGTCGTACTGGCCGAACGAGATGAACGGCATGAAGGCGTAAGCGGCGAGGAAGCCGAATATGAAGCCGAACAGGTGGGCGTAGTTGTCGACCCAGGGCAGCACGCCGAGCATCAGCAGCACTATCAGGATCGTGATCAGCTTCGTCAGGGCCCGACGCGGGTACTTGAGCATCGGCCAGCAGTGCAGTACCTCGACCACCAGGGTTGCCAGCAGAGCGAAGTGCGCACCGGCCGGACCGACCTGCAATCGAGAGCGCAATCGGTCAAGTCCACCGTCTCTCTCCACCTGCCTTGACGACCGCCTGCGACGCCACTTACCTCAGCCCGGTAAGGCACGAAAATCGCACTCGCCAGATTCCCCGCGAGAGCTCCGGTGAAGTAGATCAGCGCTATCCTTAGCGAGCCCGTCAGCTTCTCCAGGTCCCTCATCAGGAAGTACTGCACGAGGAGCGTGATGGCGATGTGCAGAATCCTGAGGGAAGAATCGACAAAAAAAGCTTACGTGACGATCCGCGGCTTCGTCGAGTCGAGCCGTCAGCAGTGAAACTTACCCCGCGTGAAGGAAGGTCGTGGTGAAGAGCCGATAAAACTGATCGGGCCACTCGGGATGGAGGAAGGGAATCATGCCGCAGATGTCGTGGAGGCACTCGACCTGCGAGCAGAGCGAGGCCTCCTCGTGGAAGTAGCCGTGGACGAAGTCGCAGTACTCCTTGGTGGTGATGCGGCAGGTGCCGTGGATGCCGATGCAGCAGGGGTGACCGATCACCTCGCACACCATGTGCTCCGCCATCTTGTCCTTGTACCGGCCGATGGGGAAGTTGGCGTTCCCGTGGTTGTTCGCCTCCTTGCTCCTGTTCGGGCAGCCGTTCGTTCGAATCATGATCGACTCTGTTTCTCCCCCGAAGGTAAACTGATCGGCTGACTCACCTGAATCGCTGGCTGAAGGGGTTCATCTTGCGGCAGATGGGCCACTTGGTGATGTCGTCGGGCCACTCGTAAGGAGCGATGCTGGCTGGCGCGTCGCAGAACTTTGGATCGAGGCCGCAGACCGAGCCGCTGATTCGACCTCCGGGACCGCTGTCGGCTGGTCCCCACTTTTTCCACGTCGACAGTTTGTCCTGGAAAATGGTCAGAAAGCTGAATTAATGGTCGTTCGTGAAATTTTGCATCGAGCACAGTTGTACAATATTAAGCGCTAAACCTAATAACGTCTAAGTTTACCAGCAATTTCCTCTTGTGCTAGCAAAAATAAGGATGAAATAAAAAGGTGTTCGACAATAATCATTTTCAAACGAAACGTCGTAATGCTCTACACAATACAATCATGCTTCGGAGAAAGATTTTATTTTATTTACCGTAGACGTGGAGCTCATCCCTCGAACCTTTGGGTTTTGAAAAACACAAGGTACATCAGATCATTTTGTTTCGTACGCAATAATTTTTTATAATCGAAAAAAAATGGCAAATTCTCAAATAGGTCGGTAGTAAAACTGAGAATACTTACGGAGCACTCGGTTCTGCTCGATTGCACGCAGCCAGAGTCGTCGTTCCTTATACAACACGCCGTGTCTCGTTCCTTTTCCCGCCAGACGTCAATCTCCTTTAGAATCTTTATATCCCTGCGCATACAAGGTGCAAACTTCGCCCCCAGATGTATCAAATCGGCGGCGCGTGGACCTATCCAGAAGTTCGCCGGCTCTTGGTACTCGACTTGTTGCAGCGAGAGACTCGTCACCAGTACCTGCGAGTGTAATTTGCATTGTTCATGAATCGACCCGGCTGGGCGTAAACATATCTGGCGCAAAAGTCTTTGCAGTTTGGTTTCGTATTACGCAACTTGAACTATCGGAGAAATTCAAAACTCATTAAAACTTTCTGGGCTCTCGTGATTAAAGCAATAAGTATGCGAGCCTTTAAACGTGGCAAAACTTGACGGTTAAAAGGGCTGCTGTTTTAGTAAGTCATTCCTCGAGTTATTTTGGTAAAGCAAAGAAAGTCTCGGGGTGATTTTGCTTTACTTGTGGGTAAAATAATGAGCTTTACAAACCAGGCTAGATCTGTGATGGAGGTCAAAGCCGACAGGTCCAAAGCCGTAACAGGCGAGAGAGATGATGAGTATGAGAACTTGCACCGTCGTAATCCAGTAAGTGAAAAATGGTCGATGATCTTCGAAGTCGTCTAGCTGTTTCCTTATATCTGGCTTTTGAGCTACGCTTTTGCGGAAGGACCGCCTGTAAAATAGGAATACGAGGCTTATTAATAAGTGTACTGGAAGGAAAGAATCCGAGGTAAGTTTGTTTTTTCAATTGCTCGCTGCGTAAAAATTAAACAGGGCGAAGGGATGAATTAAAACTAGGTGGAATGTATTTGCATGCAATGTTTATTTCCAGCCCGGGAGCGGGGCAAAAAGAAACGCAAAGAGTAAGAGGAGAAAAATTGCACTTTGTATTTTCATTAAGCTCCTTTTATAGCTGAAAACGGCGTAAACGTCTATGTAGATTTAATTTTACAAAATAAGTGCATAATTAAGGAAGCGGCTGGAGGGATGCCCGTTTTGTTGGAAATAAACGAAGCGAGATGAAAAAAATGAGGGAAAAAAAGCGGGCCTCGCTCGCATTAAAAGAGAGAAAAAAAAAGGACAGAAAGATCATTTCAAGTAAGAATAAGTAAAAAAAACGCGAATGAAAGGGGGAATAATAAAGAAATGGGGTGTAAAATGACGTGTGTGACAAGGCGAGCAGCGTGAAAAACTAAGCAGAAGGGGAGGAGGAGGGGGTGGGAGGTGGGAGGGGGGGGGGGGGCGAAAAGGAGG
>UCOM01002183.1:0-29353 GCA_900474385.1 Ormyrus pomaceus | reverse complement strand
ACTCTCTGAGTTCGGGTTGGCTTCGAACATCCAAGACCAGGTCTTGAACGGAGGCTGGCTCGGAACTGGCTTCTGGTCCTTGCGCGCGTCCTTATATAGGCCGAGGTTGCCATGGCGATGCACCTAACCTAATCCGGTCTTTGGGTGGTAGAAGGGGCAAGCGCGAGCGCCGCCCGGCGGTCTGGGCCGGTGTCAGGACCTTGTTGTCAGGCGCAGGTGGCGCCCTCCGAGGGCCTTTACCCGGTGGCAACAGCTGTTGCTAGGCGTAGGTGGCGCCCTCCGATTGTTGTTTGGTCACCCTTGATGCCCTCTGGGTGACCTTATTTACGCTTCTTCGATTTCGCCTTCCAGGAATTGTTTGTTTCTTGATCTTCCAAGAAGAAATTAGCCGTTGACTCGTCGGCGATTCAGCACGTAGGCACGCAGCGATGGCCTTGAACTGGATGAAATGATTAATAATTCCTGATCCGATGGCTGAAAACTCCTGGTTCCTTTTGGAAATCCTTAACCTTTCCCCGAGCGAGTTTTCAGCGACTTTCCCGATTTTCCGACCATTATTTATTTATTTAAATCATTGCGCAATTTGTTTAATGATTATTAAACAATTTACCGAAATTCTGGTTAAAATGATTTATCCAGAGAAGCGAAGACATCGATTTTGTTGGTTATTATTTAAATTATTTATGTTTTTATTAATTGTTAACAAAACGTTTTAATACGTTTTGGCTGCAATTGATTTATTGGTTGTTTCTGCCTTTTTTTAGTCAATAATTAAAGAGATATTGGTTCCTAGCGGGGTTCCGAAACAATAGTTTAGTTCTATTATTTAAATTGTTTAAACAAGAGGCCTCGGCCGATTGCATCATCTTATGCAATAGTTGGTTGGGGTTTACGGTCGTCTTTTAATAATAAAATGGGGAACTGCCTTTCCTTAGCATAAATAAATTAGTAATTCGTTAAGATTTCGGCTCTGCTATTTGTTATTAACAAAATAAAGTAATGTAAATCTTAGGTTAGGGCGCATTCGCGGAAGTCCATCGAGATTCCCATCTACCTTAGTTTTTAATTCATGACTCAGGTTCTTCATGAGTTCATGACAACGCCGAGGTGTATATTCTGAAGTTAGCGCCGCTAAGAGTCAGCGTTAACCTAACCTGTGCACGGCGTACGCTTTTCCAGCAGAGATGTTTCTGACAAGGCAATTAAAAGACTTTCGTATATTCGTTATTATTCCCTTTGTTTCCTTGCACAAGAAAGTAAAAAATTATCGTCTGCTGCTTTCATATATTTTAGGGTTCGATCTAGGTAGATTCTTATAAAGCTTTGGAGATTATAGTGCAAATAAATGAATTTAAACCGAAATTAACACGTTGAAAGCTGCAGAATGCTTAGGTTGTAAATATCATTATTTACAATTAATTTTTATGAAACTGGTCTGAAATCTATATTATTATTTATAATTTTTTTAAAGGCATTAAAACTATCATGTTTTTTTAATACGTTTCTTATTGTGAAATTCACCCGGATTTACAAGTGTTACGTATTATGATGGAATAATTCCTGTATCCGTGACATTTACTGACATGATTATACGCTATGCGCCTGCGCCGTTTAGATGATAATAAGTTAAAGTTGTAGTTATTACCTTCCGAGCTCTGAGTTCTGACTAATCGCTTAATCGACAGCGCGTAGTAATGTTCTGCAAGTTTCATCTGTCAGATTTAAACTATTAATTATAACAATTTGCTCGAGTTCAGCTCTGCCTACAAACTATAATGTTCAGCAAAAAAAAAGAAGTTAAAAAGGAACGCCGACCCAGACCTGCAGGAAGCCTCGCCCAGGTTAGTCTCTTGAATTTATTGTTATATTCTTATCTAATGATAATACTAGTCTTTTTTTCTGTGCTTTCTCTTACTCTGTCTCATTACATTTTTACTTCTAATAGTATGGAATATTTGAGATTCCGGAGAGCTTGGGTGATCTTGGAGGTCAAAACATTGATGATGATGATGATGAAGATTTAGAAGCAGAATTAGCTGCATTAACAGCAGGAGATCAACCAAGCAGGCCAGCACCTAGAAGACGTAATTGATATATTTTAAAGATTATATGATTGCTTAATTTTCTTGACAATTTAAAAAATAAATAACCTACTTGCAGCTGCTCCAAAACCACCAGTTAATCTCGATGCTTTAATCAGTGAAAGTGTAAAAGATATTGGTAGTGATGAAGAATTATCTGGTGACGATGATGACCCGGATTTATTGGTAATTAATTTTAAGTGTTTATTCTTTTTAAAATAAAAATTTAAAATTTAAATAAATGAATTTTTTTTTACCAGAAAGAATTAAAACAGATTACTGGAGAGGAAAATGATGTAGAAGAAGAAAGTCCAGATATATCAGAAAATACTACATCAGAGAATGCTGGAAGTGATACCACTAAATTGTTGGAGGAACGTTTATCAATGTACAAAATAGCTGAAAAGAAAGCAAAAGCTGAAAATGAATCTGGTAAAGCAAGGAGATATAATAGAGGTATAAAAACATTAGAACACCTGTTATCTGCAAGTAAGGCAGGAAATGTAGTTGATCCTAGTGAGATTCCACCTATTCTTCCACCATCTGCTACAGGAACCGCTGTTTCAGCTCCTAAACCAGGTACAAGTTAATAAAAGAGTATATTATAATTACTATTTTATGTTTAATAACTTTTTTAATAAACAGATGAAACGCCAGAGGAAACACCATCACCTGTAACAGATACAACTCTGGAGGAGCCACAGTCAGTAAGTGAACCAGAGCCAGAACCACAACCAGAATCACAGCCAGAACCAGAATCTGAACAAACACCAAGTATTCAAGTTGATGAAAATACTTTAAATGCAGTAAAAACACGACAGAAAGAATACAAAATGGCAGCATTAGCATGGAAAAAATCTGGCAATCAGGAAGAAGCGATGAAGAACATTAAAATAGTTAAACAATTTGATGCTGTTATTGCAGCAATATCACAAGGAAATGTTGTTGATTTGTCAGATATGCCACCTACACCTACACTACCAAATCTTTCTGTTGTCTCTCAAAATCCATCTGATAATGGTAAAGAGGAAAGTGAGAATCAAACAACAGCTCAACCAGAAGTTCCAAGTAATAATTTAGTTTCGTTTAAAAATAACCATTAGATTTTCTAAGTTTTTAATAATTTATTTAAATTGATAAATTGACAGCAAATTCACCTTCAGGAGCTGTAAACATACAATCTTTAGAACTTGCATTAAAAGAACGTTTAGAGGTGTATCGCCGTTCTAAAACAGTTGCAGAAACTGAAGGAAATTCTTCAAAAGTTAGAAGGTATGGACGCATATGTAAGCAATTCGAAGATGCTTTAAAGTTGCATGCTAGAGGAAAACCAGTTCCTATCGATGAACTGCCAACACCTCCTGGCTTTCCACCTCTATCTAACGGTGGGCAATCTGGAGCTCCATCAGAAACGACCGCTCCATCAAGTCCTCCAGAACTAAAGGTACCAAAAACAGAGCCAGTCAAACCAGAACAACCAAGTGCATCAAAAGAATCAACACCAGTTCCGCCACCTAGAGCAAATACAGGTATTAATAATAATAATAATATTAATAATTTTCTGTTAAAAGTTTTAATTAAAATCCGTAAACGAATTACTAAGAAATTCATGTCCTTTCTTATTTCAGAGAAAAAGAAAAAATTAACATCTCGAGTTGATAAACAAATTGAAGCATTACAGCAACGCCAACGAGAATTAAAAATTGCTGCATTGAAAGCTAAAAAGGATGGTGATCTTGATTTAGCAAGAGATTATCTTAGGCAATCAAAAGGAATTGATCCATTGCTTGAAGCAAGTTTATCAGGTCTACCTGTTGATATGAATTCAATTCCTTTATCACCTGAAGCAAAACTTCAACTGCAGACGGAAGAAGAAGATGTAAAACTGGCAAAAGGAACTGATGACGGTTTTACTGTCATATCTTCACTTGACTGCTCTGAAGAAGCAACTGGAACTGATTTGCAAATATACGAGAATCTTGAAGCACAGTTAAAGAAGCAAATTAAAGTACGTATTAGTTAATTACATTATTTTTACACAAAATTTACTAAGAATTTATTTTAATTTATTTTATTTTAGTGGATTTTAACAACAAGAGACCATTGTAAAGCTCTAGGAGATGTTGGTAGTTATAATAAATGGGGACGATTAGCATTAGACTATACAAAAGATTTAGATATGTTAAGAGTACGAAAAAGAGATAATCTACCTCCTCCTCAACATCATTATGAAATTAAAACTTATTCAATCGTGCAGTAAGAGCTATTTTTTACTTTTAAATATTTATTTATATTACATTCTCGCATTTTTAAAATAATTAATAAATTTTACAGAAGCTGCACAGATTTAGCTGATGCTGATATAGAAATATCGATTATTAGAGGTATCAATTATGCAAAAGAAGTTGATTCTTATGTCATATTCGAAATACCATTGCCTAGTGAAACGCCGTCCACGGATAGGACTTCAACGATTAGAGATAGTTGCAATCCAGAATATAATGCAACGTTTCCATTAAGTGGAATCATTGATCGTAAATCAAGACAATGCCAAAGGGTGTTCAAACGACATGCAATAAAATGTCAAGTTTGGTCAAAAGGGTAAATTTTTTTTTAATTTTGTTTTTTCCAATAATCAGTTTCAAAACATCTTAAATTGACCGTACTTCCAAATGTTGTACATGTCTTATTTGTTATAAATCATTACACTTGCAATACTTAGCTTTAATGATAGACACTAATGATAATTAATCACTAACCAGTTTTATTTTCATGGTTTTGGTTGGACTATATTTTTAAAAACTTGGTAAAAAAAAATTTGTTTCTTCACACAAGGAAAGACAAATACCAACATTGCAATCTTCCGAAAATTCAATTAAATTTAAGTTTTTGTTTTTTAGTTAAAAAAGTAAAACAATATACGATAATTTATTTCAAAATTAACAGCAATTAAACAAAATTGGAATGTTGGTAACGAAAACGTAAAATACACTTTATCGCGTTTCCTTTACATACTTTTTATGACAATTCATAACTTCTTAAGTTTTAAAATATTTTGACATAACATTTTTTTTCTACATTTTCCAAAAGTAGACGCAAAAAAGTAAAATAATATTTAGAAGAGCTAGTATTTGTAAAAATTCGTTAAATTATATCCTACGTTTGATATTTAATTGTCTGAGCGTAAATAGAGTAGGGCGTTGCTTGCAGATGCTCGCTGAATCCCATCCTGTGTTGCACCCATCCAAGGTATGCAAGTTTCGCAAAATTTTCAAGTAGATAGTAGCTTTCTTTTTTTGTACTCTCCTACTTATTTCTGCGAATACATTTTTTATTTTTTATTTTGTCGATTGATGTACACGAGCAAACTGTAGAGCAACGTAAAGCTCATGCATCACTTGAAAAAAATTCAAATATAATCAATTTTAAATTATGTATTTTAGGGGTTTCTTCCGAGCTGACAGTCTCATTGGAACTGTAAATGTTAAACTTCAAGCACTTGAAACGAAATGTATTTTGCACGATTCATTCCCTGTAAGTAGTAAATATTTAGCATTTTATTATAGAATATTTTTACTTGAAATTCTTATTTAATTATCTTGGTGCATTTCTAGCTAATGGATGGAAGAAAAGCAGTTGGTGGTAAGCTCGAAATTAAGATTCGCTTACGAAATCCAATCTTAACGAAACAAATTGAACAAAACACTGATAAATGGCTGGCCATCGATCACTGATGGATAGACTTAAAAATATTTATAATCAACCTATCAAAGCTTTAAGCTCACTGCGCCTGTATTTGTAAGAGTGTATTTAAAAATGCTTTTCTATAAGATTTTGTAAATATCTATCGACAACGTCGTTGCTGTTAACGTTTTTGTATATAAGCATTTTTTCATTAAAATAGATGTGGCCTTATTTTTGTTAACAGAAATCAAGATTTTGAAAAGCTCAAAAACCCAAAGTATAGAAAATAAGCCACAATAAAATCAATAAATCAATATTATAAATGTATATTATATTGTTGATTTTGTATAATATAAAAACCAGCTTTGCAATTAAAAAATCATTTTAAACAAAATTCAAAGGCTTTTATTATATTCGTGTATAAACGATTTCCAAAAAAGCAATAATCGCTATATAGATGAAAAAGTAATTTACACGTCGACAAAAAATAAAAGGTGAAGAGGTGGAGGTGATGGTGGCGGTAAAAGAGACGGTGGAGTATAGCAGTGACCGATTAAAGCTGACTCGGCATTTTGTACCTTTGGGACAATACATCAGGTGAATTCCACTAACAAACTATTGTGCGGTAATCGTTCAGCCTTCTCTTCTGCAACTATACATAGACGTGAGCTATTTTGGAATTGTGGCTACAGCGACGCCCTATTTGTATTCTTATTGAGAAATTCGCTCGTTGCATTAATTGTAAAAACACTCTCTACTACATAAATAGGATTAATTATTTGTAAAATACAGAGAAATAGAATTTCATGATTATTGAAAATATTGAACAAAGTTATATCGAGAATATCATAAAGAGTAGATTAAATATCGATAAAATATCTTTATACTTTTCTGACAAAGGTATTATTTAGACTTTTGGATTAGAAAAAATTAGAAGAAAAGCAATATTAGATTGCAACGATTATTTTCAAATTTATAAACATAATCAGGCTCAATGTAACTTTGAACAATGCAGCATGAACTTTGTCGCGAGGCCGCCGGTTGCAGTAACCGCAGGAGGCAGGAGGGTTGCACCGGTGCAGGCGGCAAGTGCAGTGCAAATATGGACTTGACTCCTTGGCGGGCGGTCCTCCATTCTGCGGAATCTGTCTCCGCTTTTTCGAAAAATTACAAAAGAACTCTCGCTCGGTCTGGCTGGCAGCGGGAGTTTGCGCGCGCCGCAGGATCGCGAATTACACGGTCCGGCGCAGAGTATTTGCTCGAGCGCTGCGGGAAGCGGCGCTGTTGACCTTTTAGCCCGCCGCCGCGAATTAACGATGTTTGCGCTTAACCCTTGCCTCTCGAACTCGTGTTCTCTCTCGCGCGCGCGCGAGCGCTTTTGCGGCGGCCCGGAAAAAGCTGGGAGAAGGGCGCGCGAGCTGCGAGGGAAGAGACGTCGGGAAGGGCTGAGATTGTATTCATTTAAATTCGTTGGCTCTGCCCCGCTGTCGGGAGGAAGGGGAGCTTTGTACGCGTGCACGAACGTGGATTTCTCTTTTGGGGCGAACAAAACTATTGCAGGTGTTTTTTTTGCCTTTTTTGCATATTTATAAGAATATTGATTTGCATATTCATTTTTCTTTTTCTTATTTCAATAGTTATTCTTTGAAAATAAATTTTTTGTTTATTTTTTATCCTTTTCTATTCATGACCTACCGCCGTAAATTACTATTTACACCTTTCATTTTGTCAAAAGCAATAAACCCTCGATAAAGCACATTGATTACACTTATACTCGAAACAATAATACGTCTACAAAGTATCACCCCAGCAGTGAATACGTAATTAAAGAGCAGAATGACGGAGATTAAAGCCTATATCAATTTCCGATTTTCCGAGAAGCTCCGACTTCTCCGTAGCGGCGACACGTGCGATTATTTTGCAGCTCGCGCGCACGATGTCCGCCGTCGCTGAAACTGTGTACAAGTCTGTCGCTAATCTCATTAGCCGGGCGATAATCGCGCTGCGAGGATCGAGAGTACGGAGATTAGACGTCGTCCGGGGGCTGGCCACGAGATATAGGTCCACGCGCGCGAACCGAGCCGGCGGACTAGTCTTGTTACTTACCTGGAATGAGATAACCGGGCAAGAGTCTTCTCCTCACCCTCGGGAAAGCTGCTTCGCGAAGAAAAAGTTATTAATTGTCGATTGATAAAGCCGAGTTGGCAAAAGATTTAAGACTAAAAATTCTTTCCTTGATGTTTATTTGTGTAAAGGTCCCGTTTGAGCAATCGACAAAGAGGGAATCACCGGGGCATACTAAAAGGTAGAAAGTAATTGATTCGCAGGCTTAGGCGTAAGCAGGTAACCGGTGTAAAAATAAGCCAAAGCTCGAAGCTCCCGTCTCTGCTCGGTGCTTTTGCTTACTCGGCGCTTGCTCTCTTACACTCGGCCAAATCGGCAAACGAGCGTTTACACTCGAGAAGTGGAGTAGCCGAGCGTGAATCGAGCGAGCGCCCGGCCGCGCTGTACAAACTCTCCTGTCTAATTTACGCCTCCGTATAATAATCGAGGCTTCGAAACGAAAAGTCGCCCGCGAGCTCTCCGGTTACAAAGTGCGCGAGCCTCTTTTTCTGCTTATTCGGCGATGTCCGGCGGGCCGCGCGAGCGCTCGGACGATACGGCCCGGCTCGGATGGCGCGACAACCGGAGAACGCGCTCTCTTGTTTTGTGCCCGTAAACAAGACGGATATGTACTTCTTCGATTCGCGCTGACGCAAAGACTTTCTCGCCGTGCCTTTACCAGAAAAGGAACTCGCCGGATGCTCTTCCTTGCGCCGCGAGGCGCGGGACTTTTCACGGATTATTTCCGACTTGGGAATTTGTTGGAGCATCATAGAATATTCATAATGCAATTTTCAATCAAGTATTTTATAAAGTATCACTATAAGAATAATTTTGTAAAACTATATATTTTAAGTGCAAGACTAGATATTTTATTATTTCAATCATTTGTCGATGGAAAATGGGAGAATCTTAAATAATTTCCTCATAATTATTATACTGCAGTTGGAATCATTATAAATACTAGATATGATACATAATAATCTATGCTTATCGTACACAGAAAACTGTCTTTACTGTAAAAAATATTCGCCCGAACAGTCGGCCCGAAGAATTTTCGAGCACACGAGCAAAGACTGTCAAATGGCATCTCCCGCGAAAGAGTCATATATATCCCTAATGACTGCGGCTTGTCGCAGCGATGATCCGAGAATAATTGGAGCAGGAAACGGCGAATGGGCAAATAGATTCTCCGCTGAACCCTCGCCTCGTCGCGCGTCTCTCTCCTGGCTTTTCATTGTCATCCGTCATCGCGCGCCGAGCGCTGCGACGAACAAATGAGAGAAAGAGAGAGAGAGGAAGCACCCGCAGCATTCGAGGATTATCCCGACGATTGCTCGCTTTTTATGAGCGAATTGGGGAGAGAAAGAGAGAGAGAGAGAGAGAGAGAGAGAGAGAGAAGCTGCGATATTGGCGGAGCACTCGGAGATACTCGCGGATGCGCGTGTCGCTCTTAAACGATCGGGAGGAGGAAACTTTTTGCGGGCTCGCTCGATTTATTGAATTGCGCTGCGGATTTTTAAATCAGAACAAACTTGCCTCGTTTCTTTTCTATCGGATACTGCTCCTCGAGTACCGTTGATTGAGTTTAATAAGTAGGATGGAATTAAGGTTTATTTCGGCGAATTTCAAAAACAGTAGAAAACCGTGTTTTTGGGCAGCCCCGCAATATCTTCGAAAGTAATCGATTCGATAAAAAAATCATTACCGGAATTGAAAGATTACTTAAATTCGAATGCAAATCTTGAAATACGAAGGCCCGTGTATAAATTTCACGCTGATTGCTAAAAAGTGGCGAATTTTAGCCTATGCAGTAGAGATATCAAATTTCTTACGCTTATCATATTTCCAATTCCCCCACAAATCCTTCTTAAAGTAACATTACTAATTTTAAAAAAAATATTTCCAATAACGCTCCCAGATGCTTTTCAACATTTTGTTTTTCACTTAAGTTGAAAATAAAATCCGGAAAAGTAGCTGCATAAAAAGTCGGAGAGATCTTACCCAGTTCCAATTAACTGGAGAAAAAGCTCCAGGCCAACAATGACTACTAAGCCGTTCCCCCCGCAGCTTTGGCGCGCATTTATTCGCAGTGTCGTTGCGCCCAATCTTGAAGATATGAAAATTCACTTTCTTTCGGCAGCGGGCTTAGCCGGGGCTCTTCCGCTCGGCGACGGCGGCTGCGGCGGCGGTGGCGGCGGCGGCGGCGTCGGCGGCGGCGTATATCGATGTGCAGCGAGTCTGCTGGCTCAGCACTCTCCCTCGTTCCTCCTTTCCACCTTCTTCTTTCGGCGCTGATGCCGCTATCGCTCCCCAAAGCGAGCTCCGGAGTCGCGGCGTCCTTAAACTTAACCCCTTTGTCCGCCGCGGCTGCTCGAAAAAATAACGAAAATCCATAAATTCGGGGCCGCCCAGGTACGCGGAGCGGCTCCCGCTGCGGGCTCGATTTACGGGGGAGGGCTGCGTTATGCAGGGATTTATTTCGCGAGGCTCTGGGATTGACGGATTTTGGCGAGTTGGCCAAATGACTGAAAAATCGCTTGTATTTCGAACGAAATTTTCTCGCGATATGATTTTGGAAGTCTGTTCTGCACTGAAACCAGTTTCACTAAACGAATTTAACTGTTACTTCGCTCTGAACCAAAACGCAATTTAACAAGTTCAATGAACTTTTGCAAAACTGAAATTACACCATCCAAAGATATAAAGCATAACTCATCCGTTTGATTTATACGGAAGAAAGGCGAAATCGAAAAGCCTTCGCTCTCGCGTTCGTCGTATCTAACGCGACGAGAAAAAGGAGGAAATAAGGAAAAGGAAGCGAAAGCTGGAGAATATAAGGCTCGTCTCATTCGAATGCTATTGCCCGCGCCGTAAATCTCGCAGAAAAGTTCGTTGAGCGCCAGCCAGGCCAACTTATACATTGGCCAATTGTTTATCAACAGTTTTTCAGATAAAAAATATTTTCGATGGGCAAATCAAATATTTAGAGTACTGGTATATATGTTTATCTGGTATTATTATGATGAACGTAATAGAGAAAAAAGAGTTTGTCCAAAAATGAGACGTCGGCATCAATACTTTAATGGTTGAACAAAAAAAAAATTATTTTTACTAAAATGTGTCTTTTCGATCTAAAATTGCGACCGTAAGAGTGGCGTTCTTACAGTGCAAAATGAAAATTTGTATTATGTTTTATCACAGAAACCACAATTATAAATTTTTGAAAAGGAAATAGCATAAAGATCGAATGGATTATAAGAAGCGGTCGCACTTAAAACAAAAGTCGGAGGAAAAGTCGGCGAGAAGGGAGGATGTCAAAGTGCTACGTCAACGAATTCCTCGGCTCAAGTAAATGGCCAATCCTATCGGTGCTTGTATGTCGCTCTGCTATTCTGGCTCTCGGTTTCGCCTAACCTTCCAGCGCCTCCGAATATTCGCCTTACTTTTTTCCTCTTCCTTTCGTTTTCGTTTTCGAGATCTTCGAATATTTCTGTCATTTCTATGATTGAAAATCGAAGGTTTGTTTATTAAATTGCTCGTAACATTTTCTGAGTAAATGATTCTGCGTTTTTCGAATTATGTTCTTATAACCAGCTGAGATTAGTTTATCAAAGTATGTTAGCGGCACATTGCAATATCAAAACGACATTTTCTTGCTTTGATGAAATGAAATCGTTATCGTATTTAAATAAAAAGTAATATAAAGCTTTCAAACAAAGAATATTATTAAATTAATCGATTGAACAAATTTAGTAAAGAATTCGATTACCAAAATTGGATAAAATATTTATTTTATTGTATAATCATTTACAATTTTTCTAAGTGTTTTTAAAGACGATGTTTTTTTTTACGAAACAAGTACTAACCGGTTATGTTATAATATTATGAGCAAATAAACTTATACCTTAAAAAATACTTAAATTTAGAGCAAACACTGAAATCCACGAACGAAAGCTAAATCCCCCTATAAAAATGTTTGTAGATCTTTAGATGCGGGTTACTCGACAATTTTATGTAAAAAGATCGTTCTAAATTGTCAGAATTTCTGACTCAAGTTTTTGGTGTTTTTTCTTTTAAATACATTGACAGCAATTTTTTAAGAGAAACAAATCAATGTCCTCGCAAGTTTTCTTTTTAAGCTCGACTTTAAATTCCCTGTTTTTTTGGCCACAGTCATTTGCAGCGGACAAAAATTATGATTAAAAAGGTACGTATCCATTGAAAGCTTTTCGCATCTAATAGAATTCGAGCTCTGAATTTGATTTCGCTCCCAGCCCCGGTGCAGCTGCATCAATTGTTTCTTTGGCTGCCCGGTGCACGTCCCCGTGACGTCTCTCGAATCCGTTAATGAAAGCTCGGGCCGCGAAAGGTAAAGGTGGGCGGCGGGCTTAAATCGGCATGGCGCGAAAATCGCGCGAATTAGCATAATGAGCTTAGCTCTCGGTGCTCTCGGCTCTCGGCAGCTTTGGGCGTCATCCTCTCTCGCTCGGGCTCTCTCTCCCTCCCGCAAGCTCCGGCAAGGTGTGCTGAAGGGGCTCGACCAATGGCGCCCGAGTGCTCGGCCGCCAATGAGCTGCGGGGGCTGGAGGCGTCCCCGGCCCGCCCCCTGCCTCGGCGAGCGTCGCGGCGCCTCGGCAGCTCCGCGCCGTCAAGCTCTGCGTCAGTTATCGTTCGGGCGCGCGGCGTGCGCGAGCTTCGTCCCCCAGAGAGCCAGAGCGAAAGCGAGAGAGAGTGAGAGAGAGAGAGAGAGGGAGCGAGAGAGCGAGCGGAGCAGTTTTACCGACGAGCTTGCGGCCCATGTCGAATGCCTGAGCACCGGCGCGGCAGCATAATCCTCGCGACGGCGTCGACGACGGTGCAGCAGCAGCAGCAGCAGCAGCAGCAGCAGCAGGCAGAGGCCGGGGCCGCGGGGGGGCTGCAGCCGTATGCGGCCGCCGCCGCCGACGTCGTGCCGGTCATCGTCGACGAGGTCAAGATGGAGGCGGAGGAGCACCTGGCCCGCGAGTACGTGCAGGAGTTCGTGCTGGACCACCTGGACCCGGGCGACGTGAAGCGCGAGGCGGCGGCGGTGGCCGCGGCCGCGGCGCTGGCCAACGACAAGGTCAAGCCGCTGCTGACGGCGCTCGTGCGCCCGGACAACAACAACGGCGGCGGCGGCGGCGGCGGTGGCGGCGGAGGCGGTGGCGGAGGCGGTGGCGGAGGCGGCGGGCCCCCCAAGCCCGTGCAGAACGGCGGCAGCCTGCCGGTCGAGCAGATGCGCCTGGCCTCCCCGGCCATGGCCGGCGCCCTGGGCCCGCTGACGCCGCCGGCCCACGAGCTCGAGCAGACGCACGGGCTGCCGCTGTACGGGCAGCCGCCCGGGGCCGTGCAGGTGCAGCACGTCGTGCAGGCGGGCGTCCTGGTGAAGCTGCCGTACGGGCCGGCGGCGGGCCTCACCAGCCTCTCGCACCCCGGCACGCCGCCGGACACGCCGCCGGTCTCGGCCTCGCCGCCCGCCCTCCACCTCCAGCGGCTCGAGCGCCTCGAGCGCATGCAGATCCACCACCAGCAGCACCCCCAGCACCACCACCACCACGGCCAGCACCAGCACCAGCCCGAGGCCATCCTGCCCGACGGCATGCCCTGGCTCACGCAGAGCCTCAGGCAGGAGCCGCTCGACCTGAGGCCGCACTGCCCCCAGGAGCCGGGCTCCGAGACCGAGGTCGAGAGCGAGCACTGGCCGCCGCACCACCTGCCCGACCTCGTGCAGCACCACCACCACCACCACGGGCATCCGGGCGGCCACCCCGGCAGGCACCCCAGGCATACCGGTGGGTTTTCGCCGCCCGAAGCGCGTCCACCTTTTGTGCGAGAGCTTGCGAGAGCTTCCTGAGTTTCGATGGTGTTGAGTGTTCCAATTAAGCCTACTGCTCCAAAGTGCTCAAGTTTAATGTTAACGGATATTCATTTATTGATTCTTCACTCGATTGAGTTACATCATTCTCACTTGTTAACTAGTAAAGTGAGTGAATTTGTAAAGCTGGCGAAATTTTATGAATATACGTTTGCATTAAACCTGCAGTAAAAAGGATCACGTCAACGAGTTAGTGAGGATTTTTAGAAAATTAAAAAATTTTTCCGGATATATACATTTATATACATTTCAATGGTAGTGGAATGCCCTAAGATTACTAGGGTTTTTACTAAATCGGTAAAATACTGGATATTATCTTCAACGAAAACTTTTTCAAGTTTCTGTTAAGTTATTTGATTAAATTTAGAGTACAACTAGACTAAACCTCGCCAAGTGTTAGAACCTATGTTTTAAAGTTAGTTTATACGGGAATTAATTAATTGTCTTTTACATAAAAATTCTAAATTATAACTTTCAATTTATCAAACTATTTAAAAATGAAATTGTTTTCGAAAATATATCTGGTTTCTTCAATTAAAAGCATGTACATATTTTACTTTTAATGTCAAACATTAAATTTATTTTGAAAAATAAACAACAATAAATGGAATGCATTGCATCGTGCAATAAATCCTTACAAATGTTTTGTCAGTAGTATTTGATAAAGCGGCTTTTAATAGTTCTGAATCTCTTTATCTCTTTCGATTTTCTTGCGAAACTAATGAATTTGACCTCTAAATTGTATAAATGCATCAAACTCTTAACAATGATTTTTTACATTTTGATACATTTGATAAGAGTTTATCGCGTTTGCTGAAGTCAAAGAAGGTGGAGTTTACTATCTTTATCAAATAAGATGATTTTATTTCTATCAATGACTAAATTAACAGTTTCGTTTTTTTGTTTAAAACTAGAAAAATGCAATTTAAAATATTTTACGTAGTTTTATCTTTAAACTAAATGATTTTTAATTAATTTACATTTAAATAATTTTTTTTTAAATAATTTAAGTTTCAAGAATTTACTTCACTTCAAGCTTGCAGAAGAAAATTGTATTTATATTTACATGACTTTAATGATTTTTTTATTTAAAAATATATTAATTAAAATCTGGTTTTAAGTTTGATAAACTATTTATTTGAAACATGAATAATGTTTACAGAATTGCGAGATACGTCTTGCAAGGCTGAAAATCAGAAGTTCATTTTGCATAAATTTAAATAAGTTTCGCAAATTTTCAACTAAACACAGGAAATTCCGCTCTTTCCTCTTATCAATCGACTCCGCAATCAGCGGGAAAGAAAAACCCAAGTAGCGACCATGAAGCTCAGCTCTCTCGTATAATTCTCGAAAGCGCATCCCCGAGCAGCTTCTCCTCCCATAAAAAAAAGTCGAAAACCACTTTAACCCTTGCAGGCGGCTACATAATGGGCAGCCACATCGAGTACTACGCGTCGAACGGCTCGGGCAGTAACGGACTGAGCAACGGCGGCGGCGGCGGCGGGATGATGGGACCGATGCAGCTGGACGACGGCATGCAGATGCAGCAGGGCCCGCCGCAGCCGCAGCAGCAGCAGCAGCAGCAGCCGATGAGGCCGCTGAGCGTCTGCTCGGTGAGCTCCTGCGGCCCGGGCCCGGGCTCGAGTCAGGGCCACGGCGGGCCCAGCCCCGTGCACCGTTCGCAAATGCATTGCTCCTTGCCGACGGGCGGCCATGAGGACCTCATGAACGACGATCTCCTCATGTCCCTGTCCGTCAGGGAGCTGAACAAGCGGCTGCAGGGTTGTCCTAGAGAAGAGGTATCTGTCGGATTGTCGCTTTTCTGCTTGGACGGCTTTTCTTTGTTTAATCATTTTTTTTTTAGTAGGATAAAGCCACGGGTAGACTCTGACGAACGAATAAACGAATTGTTTTGACTATATTTTGAAATAAACGTCTCTCTCATTGAAGTTAGTATATTTAATTTAAAACGAGGATTTTCTAAATTTTTCGGATAAGAAATTTGCAAAAAGCCAGCTCGAGCCGAAATGTCTGCCAAAACGCGTGCTATAATCGGAGTTTGCCCCCTTATGCTTGGCAGATAGTCCGGCTGAAGCAGAAGCGTCGGACGCTGAAGAACCGAGGCTACGCGCAGAACTGCCGCAGCAAGCGGATGCAGCAGCGTCACGACCTGGAGACGGCGAACCACAACCTGCAGCAGGAGCTCGACATGATGAAGATCGAGCTCGCGAGGACGCAGCAGGAGCGCGACATCTACAAGCAGCGCTACGAGACGATGCTGAGGCCCCGGCAGGCCCACCACGCCCAGCCGCCGCCCCCGCCGCATCCGCACTCTCACCAGCAGCAGCAGCAGCAACAGCAGCAACAGCAACAGCAGCAGCAGCAGCAGCAACCGGCGCCGGCGAGTCCGGAGGTGTACCTGTGACAGCGGCCGCGCTGGACTTGAGGCTGCTGGTGAGTAGAGAGAACAGTCGACATGCGAGCGCGCACGCCTCCGTCCGGCTTTCGATCCGTACATATGTATACAGGATGTCAGTATGCTAAGGATATTTGACGTAGCCGTAGCCGTTTCATCATCCCTTCCTATAGAATATCTGTCTGTTTCTCGAGCTTTGTCCTCGGAGCTTTCGCGGAATCGAGCTCTTTCAGAGGGCTGACAAGGATTTTCACGAGCTGCTTATGTGTATAGTTTAAAGGCGTCGATCTCTTGGGGGAAAAATCAGTTTTGTCTATACCTTAATCTTTCATTGCGCACATAATGAAGAGATTTTTTTCAGAGATCTTCTTATCAATGTAATAAGAATTGCAAAACAGAGCAGTTAATCTTCAATAGAAAACTTAATTTAAACTTTTATTAACCTCTACGCATAAAAATGTCTTACCCCCAATCAATCGATAATGTTATACGTTAGAGTTATACAAAAATGAACCTTTTAATTTTCTCTGCCACTGCTTGAGAAAAAGTACGATTATAGATTTCCTCGTAATTGAAGTATTCGTTGAAGCGTCGCGCAACGAGCGATCGACGCACCGATACCCTTTCAAAGATCAAGACAACTAGCTCTGCAGCAGCTCGTTATCGCTCATGCAAAATGCACTTTTTCTCTCTTCTTTCGGTCGTGCGCGTCAAAACGACTTCAACCTCTTTATCTCCGCGAGCGTTCATTTTACCAGTAAGCTTCGCGATGCAACTTCAAACTACCGACGCACACAGGCGAGCTTTATCTCTTGATACGCGATAATGTTCCAGACAAAGTTGACGCGCATTTAAAGTCTAGTTTCCGTAACCTTTGACCGCGGGAAGTCTGAAGACACAAGTCTCTATTGTCATTCGATTTTCGCAATGCCGTATGGGGAGAGGGAGAAAGAGGCAGGAAACCGTGCGTTGGTCCGCAAGGATCTCTGCGTCAAGCTCCATTTTTGTTAATGCTCGTTGACGACTTGAATTCCGAGACGAGAAAGGAGGGACAAACGCGTTTCGCTTATCATAGAAAGAAAGACAGGCCGAAATCGTCATAGAGCGTAGTTTAACTGCTAGGAGAAACTTTTAAGACGAGTTGCGAAAGTCGTTCGAGCCGTTGTTGCTAACAACATACTGTCGTAGCGCAAAGGCAGGCGGCGCGAAGGGGAAAGCAGAGTGCGAAACTCGCGTCGCCCGCCTCATACCTGGTGCAATAAAAAATGAAAAATTCGTCGATCAATTATAATTTTGTAAATAAATATCAATTATGTCATTAATCTCCGGATCGTGCGACGCTTATATTTTTTAGGTGAAAGTATTATTTTTATTTATGTTGAACTCGCGCCTCCGAAGCGGGAGGCAACCCGATTAGGTCGAAGCCAAGAAATTGTATTAAAAGAGAAAAAAACGACGAGTGTACATTTTACCGAGCGTAATAACTGTGCGATCTCACGAATCCATGTTACGAAGCTGTTGGTTGTATAATTTTTCTATAGGCACAAATATTCAGTTGTTACAATGAAGAAGCAAAAGCAAACCGCGTGCGCAATCTTGTAAGAATCGAAAAAATTTTATATATAAAAAGGAAAGAAAAAAAACTTTACTTTTAGGGGATAGTCTCGCTTTGTTTACTTTTATTAAGACGCTATTTCTGAAATAGCTGTAATTATGTGTACTCATACTCTAACCCAGACACGCGCACACGCAGCCGACAGAAACACCCACCCAGAGACAGGTACAGGAAAACGTCTTACGCCTATGTACATAGACGCGCGCACACATCTTACATAGGCACTCATGCATATGTAAATACGCAGTTTTTACGGACAATACTCGTGCAAAAGTGTACATTCGCGAGATGAAATACCCCCCACACACACACACACACACACACACACACACATACACACAGAAAACTACACGAACGACATGCGCTGATGCGCACACAGGCGCACCTATATATATAAATATTATATCTTTTATTGTTTTTGTCGTACGGCTCTCCCGATTGCGACGCAGAGATGTTTTAATTCGCGTTATATCGTCCAATCTGTAAATAAAATTATTATACTTATTACAATAAATAAACGTCGTCGACAACTGTTTCAGATAAAAAGGTATTCTTTTGTTCATCATTTACCTTTCACCTGTCCAAAATGCGATCCTTGAAAATCGTTTGCCAAGATTTTTTTCTTATATAAGCGAATTTTTTAGTAAGTTCTTTATGAAGAAAATATCACGGATATATACGAAAAACCAATCTTTATGAAACTTTTTGACGATCTGAAATAATCCAACGATGAAGTTCCTTCGTTTTCTTTTCTTTTGTATTTTCAATTCAATTTTTGCGCTTATCTAATCGTAAAGTTACAATTGCACGCAGTGATGAAGTCTTCTTTATTGGAATAGAATAGATTTTAACTTCATCATAGTTTTTTTTCTGAATTAAAAACCCATTACAAAGATTTAATTTTTTAATGCCACGTAAATTCGAAAGCAATATTTATCAATTTTCCTTAAAACTTGTTTTTGAAAATGAAAACTTTCAGCATTAAGCAAGGAATATGATGGCAATTTTTTTTTGCCTGGTTAATTAAGTGCTTAAAAAAATGTCGAAAGAGTATATAGCAGTCGGAGCCGGGCGTATAAGCGAGAAAAAAGGAATACGAGGACTAGAAACGGAAAGTTCCGGCGATTCGTATTTCGCCGGGCTCTCTTTCTCCGCTACGTGCGCGCACAATCTGCCAGCTCAGCGTTTCATCGGAGAGGCGCAGCCAAGCTCTCTCTCTCTCTCTCTCTCTTTCTCTCTCTTTCTCGCTGCCTCTTTTATTTACTAGCCGTCAAATATGCGCGCTTCGCTACTCGTTATTATCTACCTCGCCGCCCCGTCTTCTCTCCTTTCCTCCTCCGTCCTTGGATTTTTACTTTCTGCAATTTCTTTTTCGTTACTCGAGGCTTATCGAACTTTGCTAGGTGGGCTTTGTATCTTTTTCTTGTTCAGTCATTCTACTTCCTTTTGTGCTTGTGTGTCATTTGTTGCTGCTTCGCGGCGGACGTTATCGAGGATGATGAAGAATTCAGAAGCCGACCTGATTTTTTAGAGAGTCAGCAAATTTTAAGGCTCAAAGTTTATTCACACTGGATTTTATTCAGGCAGGAAAATTACTGACTTTAAACTCGATTACTTCAATTACATTCTAATCAATATCAAATATTTGAAAGTTTTTTATGTATATCTATATCATATACTGAGCTAATTTCCCATAAAATTACATATTTGTTCAAAATTCTATTGAATTTTAAAAATATGTAGATTTATAAAATTTTAGGGATATAAAATTATAAAAAAGTCAACTTTTCTGTTTCAATCGCCAAAAACGTACTAATCAGTAATTAAAACTTGTTGTAGGATTAATTTACTCCATGTTTTAAAGGACAATAGGTCCAATAAAAAAATAAGAGAAAGCACTGGAAGAATCGAGGTTCCCTCCGAGTAAAATATCAGTCAGTGAGCCAACTCTGAAAATCATCCCTCTCCCTGTCAATAACTCAAAGCACCCGCAAGCACGATTCAATCCTCATCAGAGTTCTCCGCGCTCCCCATCGGCACGCAAAACTCCGGCAATCGGCGTAAACGTCAAGCGCCTCAGTTCAGCAGCTCGGAAGTAAGGAACGAAGGAAGGAAGGCAGGCAGGCAGGCAGGAAGGAAGGCAGGGGCATATGCGGAGCGACGAGGGCTCGAGCACTTTATGCCGTGCTTTGCATTTAAGTGACGCCGGCGACGTGGCCTATCTGCGCATCGTGTCTGCTCCCCCCTCGGCGCAGCGTTACAACCCCCCCGGGACTCGTACACCCCGAGAGCGGAGGCACCTGGGTGGTCCGAGCGCGGAATCGCCGCACGATAAGTCGCCGCTGTAAACAATCGCTTGGATTAGCAGCTGATTAACCGGAAGGAACAGTGATAGAGGTGAGATTTCATTTGCTTTTTCTCCGAGGATTACCGTCACTGATATGTGATATTCGATGCCTTATCGCGGAGTTAATACTTTGTAGATCATTTTTTTTTTTTTTTTTTTTTTGTTAAGTTTATTTATTTGTTTATTTAGAATTCCAGAGTTACATGAAATATAACATTACTTGGTAATTGCAGAGTATACATGTAATATTGCAAATATAAAGTACCTTATAATTAAAATAAATTAAGTTGGTTACAGACATTAAAAATCTTTTTTTATTATTTTATGTAAAATATAAGTAGTTTAATGAATAGCGTAATATTTTACTAAAAAATTTCCCGTTTAAAATCTTTTTATGAAGTTTTTCTTGTTTTTTTTTTTTAAACCCGTTTTGATGATATAGGGCACACTTTCCCCTCGAACACCTTTCTCCTTGTAGCAATAAAGACTGTACAAACTCCATCTCCCAGCGACTCTCACACCGAAAGCCAATCAGCCCGAATAAAACAATCCGCTCATCAGGTGCAATAAACGGAAGTAAGTGCCCTCGGCGAGGTAAGGGTGCAGCGGCTTTAAGGTCGGCCGGGGTGACGTCACACGGCGCCCCGCGCGCGCGACAAAACTGTGCTGAAACGAAGAGTCTGGCGGGATTCGACGACGCCAGCATCTTTGACGCGCGCGTTCTGATGACGATGCTAGGTCTGCCGGTTACTGATGACGCGGCTTCGAGCCGAGCTTGCAAGCTCGCGCACCGAGCTCTACCTATATATAGAGCACTGCGAGCAGCCAAGGACACGCATGGACAGCTGGCTTTCGAATCTCGCCTCGAGTGAACCCTCGTTTTCGCGCTTCCCGCCTTTTACACACAAATTTTTTCGTTTTTTTTTAACCAGCTTTTTGGGTATGCACAAAGCTGATACGTTATATTTTAATACGGAGAAAAATATTATTAAAATTTTAAGAATCTGATTAATAAAGAATTAATACAGATTATAAATTGAAAACTTTTTTAAAAGGTAATTTGCAAAAGAAATCAAAAATATATTTTATTTTTATTCAAAATTATCAAAAAATAGACAAAATTTAGTCCCGGAACTAGTCTGGCACGGTTGTAAGAGTGTGTTACAGTCTTTTGAATCGATATTTGATAAAATATTCTTAAAACGAAAAATCTAAAGATAACCGAAAAAAGTAAATGTTCGCACTTAGAAAAGCTCTTCCAGCCGCTAAACCCCCAGCTAAAATAAACTGGAGGAGCGAGCCGGGCATCAGATAATTCCTTAACACAAAGCGACAAGGAGTATTAAGATCGTGCAATAATCCGTTCGCCTCGTGTTTACACGTCCTCTCCATTGTCAGTTTAGCATCAGAAAGAAAGAACTCGGGAGACTTTGGCGGCGTCGGCGCTCGTGCGGAAGGGTGGTGGGGGGGTCTCTCGGTATACGTGCACCCTGACCCAGTCGTCCGCTCGGCGAGCCGATAGAGATAGCCGGAGTAGTAGCCCCTGCCAATCGATAGCCGCTAATCAGATGAGAGACTCTCTCTCCCCACGTCTGAGGCAAAGACGTCGTGTCTCTCCCGTCCGTGTCCGTCATTACACGCGGCGGCGCGACGACGAGTCCTAATCAGGGATCGTGAGCTGAAATCTTATCGGCCGGCTTTTTTTTCCCCGAGAGGGAAAGGTGTAATGCCGCCGTCGAGGCTAATAAAGATGCGACGAAATGCCCGAGAACCTAACGACTGTGCATTGATACGAGAGGATTTCCAAAGGGATGCCGAGAGGCTTTGGGGATTCGAATCTTTTGCCAAATATGCCTTTGTGTTAGGTGAGCTTTTTGAATTGCCGGTCTTGGGCTTATTTGCGATCTTGTCGAAATAAAGATTTTTTTTCCCGACCCATTACGTCACAGAAAGGTTTCACAGTGCTTAATTGCTGCAGCGAATGACCGCAAGTAATGCGTGCTATTGTTTTCATCCGATGTCGATGCAGTATTCGATTTCAAGTTCCTATCGCTTCCGAGTGCAAATTTCAAATGCATTGTTGCGCCAATTCAAAATGTTTATCAAAACGTAATCGAATGCGATTGTTAATACCAAATAAAAATGAGAATATTGTGTCAACACTCAACTACATCAACATTCCTGCTCGGCAAAACATAACGCTCAACAACTCAACCTTGAAAACCACTCGGCATCCGATTAGCAGTGAAAAGCTCGGCGTCGTCCATTTTTGAAATCGCGAGAGCAGTGCAGCAGCATCCTCGAGCTCGCCTATACATCCCAGGGACACGAGGGATAGAGGAGGCCGCTCGCGGCCTGAAATTTTGGAAAAAAAGGCCAGCCATCGCTCGGGCGCATTGGGCCGGGCGTCGCGCAGGTACGCGGCACCACCTTGCCGCGGGTGGGAGGATTGTATCGCGCTCGGGCTCCGCCTACTCGCAGCTGCGCATAAACCCTCTCTCTCTCTCTCTCTCTGTCTCTCTGTCGGTGTCCGCGATGCACGCGCGCCGCGGCGGCGGAGCACATTGCCCGACGATTTTCGAAAACGGAAACGAGCGCCGGGAGGCGGGGGGGCCAGAGAGCGTCATCCGTTTAACTCGATCCGCGTAGCACGCTCGACTCGGCCCCCAATCGAATAAGCTCGAGCGCGGCTGTAAACTCGATTTTTCCGCCGAGCCGAGCTGCTCCCCGCAGCCTCTCCGTGTTTCTCGGGGTGCGGAGATTTGCGAGGAGACTCGGAGCTCTAAACGAGTCTTCTGCTCGAGCTTTCCGAGGCGAGGCGGTAATTTCGTTTCGGTGCGTGTCGGGGCGACCGCTGCTGTTGCCCTTGGAATTGACGAAAATATCCGAGCTTTTAGCGTTTCTATGAGTTATTTATAAATAGAGCAATCTGCATTAAAACGTAATGTACATCGCAGAAATTTCAATATTTTATCATATTGATTATTATGGAGGAATGGAAGAGGGATTTGCCGTTGAACCGTCCATCAGCCGTTGGCTCCATCATTTCAATTGGACAGTCGTTATGTAATGGTTCAATGTCTCGGCAATGATTTAACGACGCGCGGTCGCGTCGATGTCCCGACCCGAATCTATATACCCAATCTATATCGCTGATATGATTCTCCCACCCATTTCCATGATCTACCTCGATTTATCCTCTACTGCCGGCCTATTTATTCCATTCTCTTTGTCGCAATGTTATATACATACGTATTTCAAACAAAACTTTTGCATCAAACTATTGCTTTCGTTATTCAGCTTTATACTTTATATTTATTAAATAGAAAAAAATGTTGTTACTTTATTTAAAAGCCTAGTGACTAATAAAAATTTGACGATCTCCAGAATGTTTTGCAGAAGCAACAAGAGCGGCGTTCGGTCGGTTTTAGAGCCGCGCAAAGCACTTACTTAGGCGCATTACATCGAAACGCGTATAACCGAGAGATGCAAGTGCCTGCAGCTGCCGTCCTTACGTACAGTAGGTGTCGGCCGGGCCATCAAAGCTCCTTAGCATTTTTATGCCCCGCTGCCGTTGACAGTTTATTTTATTATACGGCCTGCGGTGACCACCGAGAGACTTTCCATAAGTCAGGCATTAATGCTGCCCGCTGCCTCTCGCACATCCTCTCTGCCTCAGCGTTTTATTCTAAACTTTTTACCGCCGCGGCGAGAGCGAAGAAGAGAGAGAGAAAAATCTCCGCGCAATTTCGATAAATAGATCAGAGCGGGATTAGAAGAAGAACGGAGTTCCGCGCGACTTGGCAGCCAATGCGTACATGCGATTAGCATGAGAGAAGCTGGAGCCGCTGCCGCGCCACCCCGCCGAGCGAAGGCTGTGCGCTGCTTCGGCTCCGAGAGAAAGAAAGGAAAAGAAAGGAAGAGGGCTGTCGGCAGTATTTTTTATCTAGTCACGGTCAACTGGCTCACCGGCCCTCCTCCCGCCCATTATTAGCGCACTGCCCGGAATCGGGGCTATAACTGCCCTGTACCGATACTGCCCCCGTACACGGAGCCTTCCGCTCTGCTTTCCCGAGCTTTTCTTATTCTCCGGCTCGTGCTTTTCTTCCCGAGCGTTATTTATGTCCCGCTATTGAAAAAACCCAATCATTTACATTCGTTCTTCCGCTGACTCTTTTAAAATGCAGTACAAATTTTTTTACTTTATTTATCTTATACTATAATCATAAATCAATAAAAGTATTTACTGCAGTAGTTGGATAAATGAAAATCAAGTCATCTTGCAAAAAATGACAAGTGCCATTAATTTCATCAACAAGTTGGTGCTGTAATAAAAACAAAAATTTGATTATTAAACAAAAATAATCTGTAGTACGTTACGCTCGCAAAATGCTGACCCTATAGAACAGGGACAGCAATTTTTTTGCAATCGAAAAATCTGGTAAAAAAAGCCGAAGGAAAGACGGAAAGCCCCGGGTGTAGGAAGAGCCAGCCGGCGTCTCCGGTCCATCTACGTAACGTCAGCGGGCTCAGTTTATAGGAGCACGCGTGTGTCCAGCGGCAGTAGCGTCACCACCACACTGCCAGCAGTCGAAGGGTGGACACCGAACGGTTTTATCTTTTTAGTATTATTGCGCGATCGGCGCTGCGGGCTGCTTCCCTCCAATAAAACCGCCGGCCCGACCGTCACCCCCCCGCCGTCGGTGGCTGCGTGCAGTCGAATTCCTTCGGCGCGCGGCTAATTCTCAAGATGGAAATGAAACGGCTCGGAATAATCATCGCCGGCTTTGCCGGTCCGCGCGACGGAAGTGCGCCTGCAGCGGCGGCGGCGGCTACGGCGGCTACGGCGTATGCGCCGCGAGATCGAGTGCGGATAAACGAGGAAAGGGAGTTTACTTTCCCCTAAGACACTTTCTTTCTCCCCTCGGAGCTGCGCACACGTCCGTGTGTGCGTGCGTCATTCGACGGGGTGAGGCGGCGCCCGAGATTTATGAAGAGAGGCTAAATTATCTCGTTTCCTTGTCCTGTCTTTTGGCCCTTTTCTTAGCGCCGCCGAGGAGAAAGAGGTGACGACGCCGAGCTAAAAGGTGTGCTGAAGAAGGTGCTAAGGCTCTTTTCGCAGACTAAACTGCTAATTGTGAAAAGGCAAAATCTCTTTCAAATCTGTTTTAAATTAAGGAAAAGTAATAATCGGACAAGAAACCAATCAACGCTGTAGAATCTTAAACTTAAAGCTTTGATTTTTAAACGAGTTGATAGAATAATGCTTTTGAATATTGAAAATATGCATTCAAGCGCAGAATCCAATAAAACCCTGATATTTGTTTAGTCGAAATTTATTATTGCCATCGATGCAATGCGCCGCGGAATTTATCCACGAGGAAATGCAAGCACATCCATTGAGGTAGAATAGCTCATTCTTCGTACCTGTCGATAAATAGACTATACAAGTGTATAGTAGGGCTCACATGGCGGCAGCCAAGTGAATGGGGTTAAGCGGGGGCAGAAATTGAGTCGAGACCGTCGATAGAGAATGGAAGCCTCGCAAGTCGAAGCCCTGCCTGGGTCACGACTAACCGGATATCGCATACTTGACACTATCGTTACTCGTCCAGTCAATTTTTCCCGCTAGTTTCCTGGAAATTCCGCAGGAAACCCATCACCTCTCTCCATACCCATAAACCAGTCCGTAGCGTAAATTCAACTATATACAAACTCGAGCGGCTTTATGACGAACGGGCTTCGAAAAGTGAGTCAATCGAATAGAAGCGATATCGCGGAGGAGCGAAACTTCGGGGAAGGGCTTGTGTTTTAAAAAATATGAAAGCGGCGAGGCGGCGTGACGAGTAAAGCGATCTTCCTTAGCGAGGTCGACCCCCCCTAAAGCGTTAATCGAATTTTCAGCCGCTCCGCCGACTCTTCACTCCCCGAGAGCGAAACTGCGGAGCGGGAGATCGAGGGTAATTGATAAATATTGAAAAACGTCGACCATGAATCCTGGCCTCGATGACTTTATTAAGCTTTTTGAGTTATGATTTCGGCGTTTCGGGCAGCTAATTATATGCAACTCGTAGCTTCAGGTTTGCGTGAATAAACGGAAAGCAAATACAGCTTGTAATGAAGTGTTTACTGATTGTTTGTTTATTCTAAGCTGGTCAGCGGTTTTGCGGGATCAATTATTTAGGTGTGTGAGAAATTGCAAGCTTGTATTATAGATTATTTATCTTAATATTTTTAGAATTGAAATGTTACGAATCATCATATTTTAATAAATTTCATCCTTTTTAAAATAACATCTACGAGAATGCCAATATTTCAATTTCTCAAATCATTGGCTCTTACTTTCGAAAACTCTAAAATGAAATTGAAAATTTTTGAAAACTGTAACGTCGATAAATCCCATATCTATAAATCACACAGCCAAACTCATGCATTCGAATTAAAATCGATTTTTAAAAGTTGAAATTCCTTGTAAAACGTTTTATACAAGCTCTGATATATTGGCTTCCAACCGAGTCGATGCTTTAAAACTCGAACAGTGAGAGAGTTCGAAAGCTTCGTAAAGCTAAATAAATGTAAGAAGAGCAGTTTATCGAGCCTGTTCCGAGAAAAATTCTTAGGAACGCGGAGCGTTAGGCATCGGAGGGCTCGTGCGCGTGACACCGTCGACACCTCGGCGCTCCGGTGATACCCTCTGACAAACACAGCGTGGCCAGACTTAACGAGGCTAATACGGGCCAGTCTCTCCGTGACGTGCCATTAACGTCACGCTGCAGCGGCGCCGTCACGTACTTCTCTCTCTCTCTCTCTCTCTCTCTCTCCTCTCCCCGCTTTTCCGTCCCTCGCCGAGCTTGGCTTGGCGGAACGGCGGAGGCGGCAAAAAGAGAGCCGGCCGGAAATTTATAATCCGTAAAAACAATTATGGAAAGATCGCGCAAAAACGGCCAATATCTCCGGGCTTGATTTATAATCGCCGCCGCTCGAGGATCGGCCGACCGCGACCGAGAATATTAAAGATATCTTGGGGAGAAAAAGTTGCTTACCCCTCAGGAAGTCGCGCAAATAGATATAAGATTATGAGAAATGCTGCCAACTATTTGCCGCCACATTGCTTCCTTCCGATCTATTATGAGTTCCGTATTGTCTCCGTATGTGCACTGAAAGTATATAGACTTTATTTAAAACTAATATTTTTATACTTAGTCACTGCAATTAACTTGCAGTACGTATAACAACAACATTGTGATAGTTGCACCAAATTTTTTTTCTGTTTATTTATTTCATAAAGATAAGATTGTATAACAATGTGCAATCAAACATTTTCTAATACACAATTTTCTTTTTAACACCGATTTACTGTAATAAATAGCACGTAAAATATTAAATCTTAAAATGAACAGCAGCTGAGTAAATTCAGAAAACTAAATGAAAGCCCCAATGACGAATGGTTCCACACGTCGGAGCTTAATAAAAGTTTAGAGTCGAAAAAAGGCGCAGTTTTAAAGCAAACACCTCATTTAAAGGAGATTGTCCACGGTCCAGGGAAACGCTCTCCCTCGTCCCCCCTCTCGCGCGGCCGGCGGCAATAAAACAGGCCTGCGGGCACTTAGGTCCAGTCCCGGGGAGAGAGAAAGAAAAAAACGCCGCAAGCTTATTGCATGTAAAACATTTATGCCCCGGGGCCGATATTGGCAGCGATTCGGCGCGACGCGACGCCGTTTCTAATCGGCGCGCGATCGCCGCCTTGGACAAACTGCCACTTTCGGGACCGCGCGCTCGCCTTTTCCTTACCACCCGAATTCAAATAAGAGTCTGGACCGGATTAGTGCGGGGGTTCGACCTCTGCTGCTCAGCAGATTCGCCGGGAATACCGGAGTTATGGCTTTTATATTGAAATAAATTGCATTTCTCGCGGGCTTCTTTCTTTGCTTTTTTCGTTAATAAAATTGATTTATATTATTATTAGCCGTTTGGAAAAAATTTAAGCCTCCCCAGACGTGAAATAAATTGCAAAAAATTCAGCTCAAGTGCAGATTCACGCATTTTTACACTTGCGTAATGCTTTTATTTATAAAACTAACTTTTATTTATTTATACAATCAAGACGTAATGAAAGCGGGCAAATAAAAATAATCGGTGACCCCCCAAAAATGCAAATAAGATTAAGATCGAGTCTTCATAGTATTTGCGGAAGAGGGACTTTGCATACACATAGGTATAAAGGGGCTCGTCTTGAGAAAGACTTTCTGCGGGGAGCAGCGCCGTTAATTAATATAGAGGCACTCGGTTATGTATATACTCGGCAAAACGAGCCGCTTAACCTTAAGCCGCCATTAATTCACATCAACGTCTTGCTATCTCGAAGCCGGTGACTTGCATCCTTGTTGGCGAATCGCGATAAAGGCTCGAACGTTTCAGCCCTCTCTATTAAGTATACAAACACTTTCGCTCGAGTCTTTTGCTTCTCGGTGACTTGAAAAAATTCATTCTTAAATTATTACATTAGAGCAGTGTTATTTAAAGGATACTTTGTTAATTGTAGCTTTTAATCAAGTAAGAAGGGTTGTGGAGTTGATGTATCGCAATTATATTCATAAGAAGTATTAATGGACCTTGAACACCATGGGAACCAACTTGTAAACGAGTGTACAGAAACAATGAAGCGACGCTCATTACTTTCGCCTGGCCTACTTTGGGCAATAAATAAAACCTTTACTTCGAAGAGAGTGAAAAATGCAATTTTAAGGGAGGCTCGCAAATAAAACCGGGCAGTAAAGAGGTCGTTCGAAATAGATTGCGTCCGATTGCGCAAGATCAGTGGGCAAAAAATCAATACACCTGTGCATCGGGGTGAAAAAAAAAACTGTCTCTCAACATTCTGCAGCAGCGATCTTTGGGGGCGGCTGCGGCGGCGGCGGCGGCGGCTCGGGCGATTCCGCCGGGCGATAGTTGCACTGTCAGTTTCCTGGCGCTCGTTCGCGCCTTACAAAAGAGCAATGCGCCTCGCGCGCCTCGCTCGCAGAGCAGGGAGGCGGCCCTCGAGCAGCTCTCGCTCCTCGGCATTGTCCTCGCCATGGAGGTCCACTTGATCACGATCCAGCGAGGGCCACTCGAGGAGCGAGGCGCGCAGGGCCCCGGAGAAAGAGCACAGGTGCCCGATAAGATGTCGATTGAAATTCACGCAGGCCCTTGCCAACCCCACCTCCCCCCC
>UCOM01002182.1:0-29317 GCA_900474385.1 Ormyrus pomaceus | reverse complement strand
GTGTATTAAATATTCCTACAAGTATATTAAATTTGTTGCATAAATCAAGTTTGGCCCCCGATTCATAAAAAATATAGCAATTTTAACTTAAACTTTTTTCTCCGTGTATAAGAAAGGAAAATATTTGTAAAATTCGATTTACATCCCCGGAATTTTCAGGCTTGAATCACGGTCCGGTGATAGCAGGGGTGGTGGGTGCTCAGAAGCCTCAATACGACATCTGGGGCAATACGGTGAACGTCGCCTCGCGGATGGACAGTTGCGGCGAGATGGGCAAGATCCAAGTGACGGAAGACACGGCCAAGATACTGATCAACGCCGGTTACGAGCTCACCTGTCGCGGACCCACCTACGTCAAGGGCAAGGGCACGCTCACTACGTACTTTGTCAAAACGCACTTCGACAACAAGGAGGATAATTACTAGAGTAGATTCGTCGTTTTCTCAAATATCCGTCTCCAATGTGCGGTAGAACTGGTTTTTGCATGTGCAGGTGCTTTGACGGGAAGATGCTTGTACAAATGTTGGAACTGAAGTTGTAATTGTTTAAAGAAATATAGAATCTATAATTAGTACTGCGTGTCAATCTATATAGACATCTGATTGTGATGTGAATATAAAATGTCTCCTTTTTATCTGTAAAATCATTCTTATTTGTTTTGTCTAAAATTGGCTATTTCTTACGGAGAAACGTGAAATATTAAAATCTTGCGACGTTGCAACTTGATAAGATTGTTGGTTGTGATTATGTTTCTTTACTGAAGGCGTATACTATTAAAAATAACATTAAATTTTATGTACTTTTAATGTACAATTGTACATTAAATTTAAGTTTTTTGAACGTGATACTTAATGCAAATGCACTTGAAACTTCACGAACAAAAAAATGAAACTTCAATATTTGCATTATTAACATTTTCTACGCGTGCCTGAATAAAGCTTCATGTACATTTGCATTAAATTTAATAAAAAAATTTTTAACAGTGTAGATTTTAAATGCATTTGTGACATATATTTTTGGAATATATTTGTTGCACAAAATAAAAATAGAAGATTTATGTGATAAGATGAATATTTGAATCAATAAAATGAACTGCACGACTATCAGATAAAAAATAGAAAAATGTAAATCTTTTTGCATTTAAAATATCATCTACTATAATTTACGCTCAATTTAGACAGTAAAATATTGATTTTTAATCAATCATAAGTCAGTAATATTCAGTTTTATTAAACTATTTTCTAATTTTAAGTTATAAAAGTACATTATAAGTAAATTTTTCTATCATATTTAAATCTTCATTGTTTTAGAACTCTTTAAAAAACAACCCTATTCTAGTACAAAGAACTTATAAAAACTGATAAAATGGAGTCATTCCGGGTGCAAATACACACATTAAAACTCTTTAAACGGATCCAATTTTACCGGTTTTTATAAGACACTTTCAACACTGTATTTTATTTCCACTTTTCAAACTTTATTTAACTCGTCCGTTGTATACTACAGGATTTAATATCAATACTCATAATTTTAAAACTTAATAAACAATCGCAATCCCATTTTAATTTAAAAATATATTTTTATGGATTCGAAAGTAGCTTATAAGAAATTGTGAACGTTTTCGTTAAGATCATACTAATTAATGCAACACATATTCGACTTTTTATAAAAACTTACTTTTTTATACTTGCTCAGAAGAAAACGCAACGAACCGAAAAAGTACTATACATTGCTAACGGCGTAATTGAGCGTCTCGAAACAATACGGGGACGAAACGAAATTTCGCCAAATAAGTATTGTCCAAGCACAATATTTTATCAAATTGCTTAAAATGAAATTTAAAAAGTTAAGTTCGGCAGAGAATTCCATTGTGCATCTTTTTCCCATATAAACTCTTTTTCCCATATAAAAAAGTAAACAAATGCACCACACCGCAGGAGCGCGCCACGCGCCCGTGCAAAAATGAAACTTAAACTTTCATAACACAACTTTTTCAATTGAAAATATAAAAAGAAATTTTCAATGAAATTTTTATAAAAAATCGCCATTCTGTTTATATTTGATATTAAGAAGTGTAATTGGGCTTAAAAGACGCGGAATACATTGAAGTTTGTCATGTAAAAGTTTCAAATATAAAGATGCATATTTACAAAAGTTATGACGAGTTGAAGTGAAAAAAAGCATTAAATTTTTTTTCTCAAAACTAACTTTTTGTTTAAATATTTCATAAACTATAAAAATTATTAATATAGTTTATATGGGAAAAAGATGCGCAATGGAATTCTCTACCGAAGTTAACTTTTTAAATTTCATTTTAAGCAATTTGATAAAATATTGTACTTGGACAATACTTATTTGGCGAAATTTCTTTTCGCCCCCTTAGTGTTTCGGGAGCCTCAAATATTCGACTACGAAATTTGAAATAATCATTACCTGAAATCGCTTAAAACGGCAAAAATACAAGTGTTCTCGTCGATATTCGAACGAGTTTAAGATCGTTTCCGCAGCTCGCTTTTACGGGAATAGGCGGCCAAATGAAAAGTTATTCAGATTTCCGCGGCAGCTGTTAAAGCGCTCATAATTGGAATTTACGCGACAGCGGCGGCGGCGCGGCTTACGTATATATATAGCATTCGGTAGCGGCGAACAAACCGGAGAGCGGCCAGGTATAACTTACATCGCGCCAGACCGGCCGTAAATACACCCCGCTTCCGAGTAAAATTATCCGAGCGCCGAGCTCCTCGCCGCGCGAAAAAGGCAAAAAGCATTAATCCGCGCGCGGCGCCCTTTCGTTGCCTTTCGATGCGCGTCGATAGAGCCAAAGAACGACGCTGTTATTCCTCGTCCGCGGGCGCGTATATAAATTTTCGGCCGCGAGCCGAAGGTGCTCGGCCGTCTGATCGTTACGCAATAAGGATGCTGTTTCATCGAGATCCATTAAAAGCGGAATTTATTGCCGAGATTGCCGAATTATCGCCCCGGCGAATCTGGATTCTTCTCGATGCTTTAGACTGGATATTTATTTTGTGTCTTAATAGTATTTTTCCTCGTCTATTTCATCCGCGTGATTATCCTTCCGCGTTTTATTCGCTGCGCGAGTTATGTCTCAACCGCTGTTCATATATTATACACGATAATTTATAATGAAACACCGAATCGCGAATCGAGACTATATGTGTCGCAAGAATGAAAATTGGCGCGGAAAACGTCACGGCAATAATACCTGCCCTCAAAATAGCTGCGAGTTAAACGCGCGCGCGTATCTCGGGGATAAAACAATAAATCGGCGCGGCCGCGCACCGCAGCGCAGCTGCACATCTCCCGAGCGTGCCAGCGCTCGTTCCGGCCGCGTCTACGAAATTCATAGCTGCATGCATTATCGAGTCTCGCACTTTGGGCCCTCCCTCCCCCCTCTGGCTGGCTGGTCCATAAATTGCGGCTTCGCCCGCTTGAAATTTCGGGAAAGTGAGAGAGAGAGAGAGAGAGAGAGAGAGAGAGAGAAAAGCAGTATAGGCGGCTCACCTGATAGTAGATGTCCTGGCTGACGATGCAGGACCTGTCGAGGACGACGCGCTTCTCCCACTGGGGGTCCTTCCAGCCGAGCAGCGGAGCGATGCAGACGAGGAAGGCCACCAGCCACACCACGGCTATCATCATGCCTATCCGGCGGGCCGTCCTGTGATGAATGTAGTCTATGTTTGTGACTGCCCAGTACCTGCGAACGATCGGCGAGCCCGTTACCGATGCCTCTCCCGATGATTTATGCCTCGGGGAATTGGGGGAGGAGGGGGGCGGGCTTGTTTATATACGAATCCATTGGGCTATGTCGGACTCGACAGTTTCGCATTGTTCGCTGCTGGTTTTTAGCGACGTTAATTATTTTCTTGGCCTTTCGTGTCGTTGGGCTCCCAGGTTTTGTTGGAAAATTTTTTCGCGTTCAGTTAACAGGATAAGACTTTTGTTTTATCTTAAAGGTGCGTCTATTGCCGTCATTGCGTTTCGCAACAACGACCGAAGTAACATAACAGTTTATTCGGCAGTGGGGGGAAAAAAAGGAGCAATCCGGAAGAGGAAAGAAAAGGAAAAAAAAAGATGCCAACTATTAAGCTTCCTCTTGCGTGAAAGGAATCTCGGCGGAAGCAGAAAACGATATCTTCGCACGTAATAAGCACCCCGGACGAAGCTCATCGCATCAAGCGGCGGCCGTATTCATTCCGGGAGCAGCACTTATCCCCCGGAAAAGCGGCATTTCCCTACGCAGCAGAAAATTACAGCGGCAGTCGGACGAGCCACGTAAGACGGCCCCATTACGCTCTCGGAAAGAAAAAAATCCTCCGCTCTCTCGTTCTCGTGTAAATAGCGCCTCTCGTTTCTCCCCCTACCCTTTTTCGTCGGTGCGCGATAAAACACCGCGTAATTTGCGTCGACGAGGAACGACTGGCGCGTCGTCGTCCCCGAGTGTTTCCGGGGGCAGCGAAGAAAAGCGCGCTAATAACGCCCAGTCTACTGTGATTAACCGCGGAGGGAGGAGCGGCTAAAGCAAATCTCGTTACGCTCCATTTGAATAACTGACGAAGCGCACACCGCGACCGGGGAATTTGCTGGCTTATCGGACAGTAGAATCGAGTCGAGCGAACTTCAACGAGTTTCGTCTCTCTCTCTCTCTCTCTCTCTCCTCTCTATCTCTATCTCGATACAGCTGCTGCCTTGACTCTTAGCTCGCGGCTTCGGACGTGGTCGCGCTCCTAATGAGGCAACTTGGGCTTTAACTGGTCAAAGCTCCCGCGGCTGCGATGCAATTTATAGCCAATATCGCGGTACAATGCAAATTATCATATACCGGGTTTCGAACTAACTGCGGGGGCGAGCACAATTTCGCCTGCTTGTGCGGATGCTATGGTTATTCAACTGTTTTTGATGGCAATATTAGATCTGTAAGTAGTTTCAGGTGCAGAGGTAAAGTATTTATTTGATAAAATTGTTTCGTCATTGCGAACGTAAAGTTTGTATAAATTTTCCGATTATAAATTTAGCGAAATGATTTTATTTATTTTTGAAAACATTAATTCATCGCCCGAAAAATGAACATTGAATTTCACTTCGAAATATTAATACTCTTTGAACGACGTATCTTTTAACAAATATTTTGAAAACAAATATGTTCGTACACAAAAGCTATAAATAATGCTTTGTTTAAAAAAACAAGCAAACAAACAGATAAACAGCCGATCAAACGAGCCAAGCTCACCTGCCCCGCCCGGAGTCGAGCAAAGTCTTGCGAATTAGCGCCGGTCAAAACTCTTCGCCCGGCCCGAATATTTGCGACTTGTTAGTCGCGGCGGCGGCCGGCCAAAGCTCATATACGAATAGTCGCGGTTTAACGGCTCGGACGGAGCAGCTCGCGCGTCTATTTAATGCGGAAACTAATTACGTCCCCTGTCAAATGGCGTTAGCCTCGAATTGAATAGTCAATGAACCGGGAGCCGAGAGCGCCGCGGCCTGCCGATCGAACTTATATACCAGCCCGGGAGAGGGACACCGTGTCATCTGTTCCGCCCGATTCTCGTCATCTGCATACTATCTTCTAAGCGAGCTGCGAATTAGCATTGCTTCTAGTTACCGGGCTTGGACCTCGCCGCTCGGATTTTCCGACGGTCTTGACGGGGTTACGACTTGGCTTCTTAAACTTTGCTTTGGAAGACGTTTTCTTCCGAGGGGAAGCGCAGTTTTCTTTTAACAAGGGAATTTACAAGTTGGGGATTTTAGAGGATTGAAAAATAAATTCAATTCGTCGTGTAATCGTTGTAAACGGAGCTTTCTTTTAATTTGAGAAGAAGGTAAATTGAAGTAATGCTCGCGTAAACAGAATCTTATTATCATTGTAAAGGTTTCTCAACTCGACGCCACATAAAAAGCCTCTAATCAGATTAACCGCTTATAAAATCAATAAACTGGCTTGATCGATCGTGAGCGCCATATCGCGATATAAACTAGATTAAATATTTAATGCGCGAGTAAATAATGCCATTAAAAAGTGCTTACGCAGCCGTAAAGCTATTACCGCGGTTATTATCCGAAAGCGGCTCTCTCTCTCTCTCTCTCTCTCGCGTCTTACATTATTATTTTACGCTCCGCCGCTGTCAAAGGCAATTCTAAGAAGTCGGAGCTCTCCGATGTTTACGGGGTAGGGGGATGGGAGGGCCGGTCGAGATTTACACCCGACTATATAGGTCGTATCTCGAAAATTACATCGGCGACAGCGCAGCGCGCGGACTATATATACTGCTCGCGGCCCATTCCGCGCGGCGAGTTACTTTTCTTTCCTGCGGAGAGCTTTTTTTTTTTTTACGCGCCTCGCGTTCGGTTTTACTGCGCTCGCCGCCGCCGCCGCCGCCGCCTCGACGACGCGTGGCTGAGAGGCGCGAGCAGTAAAGCGGACTGCGCGAACGAGCGGTCCTGTTGTTTCTTCTTGTTTGTTGTTGCTGGCCTCGCGCCGCCGCCGCTGCCCGCTCGTTTCGCGTATCTCGTCTTCGCGTAATTTCGAGGCCGATTGCCCCGCCAGCTGTTTTTTCGCGCTTTATTTTGTCGACGAGGCGAGAGGGGAGGAGGAGGGGGGAGGGGGGGCTATTTTTTCATTTACCGTTACAGCGCTTCGGCCCGGTGGATTTGGTTTGCTAAAATTTCGGAATATTCGGGGCTACACGCATGCAAATGTTTGTTTGTGTTCGGTAGATTAGAATTACGCGAGAGAGCTTCGCAAAAAATAAGCTCCGCTGAATATTCATCAGCTTTCAACAATGATCAGATATATATGAACAAGCTGCCGCGTTGTATTTAATTAAAATCTGTTAATTTTATGTATTAGCTTACCTTGTTTTCAAAGGCATTAAAACATCTTAGGTTTAACGAGGTTTTCTTAATTAATTTAAAAGATGAGAATTAATGCTCTTTTTTCCTTTAAAAATATTATGACGAAACTAGAAATACCTTTTACAACAGCGCATTTTTTTTCATATTTAAGCGAGTAAGTGTGCTTCTTATTCCAAAGAACTTATTTTACAAAACCTCTCCCAGAATAAAAAGCAGAAACAGTTGCACAAAAAGCTCTAAATCACGTTTTTCAAAGGAGCCCGGAGCTTTAAATCAAATTTAAATGTAAGCAATTTTTGTGATGCAAAATCCGAAAAGGGACAGTAATTACCGCCAGCACCGGGCGTTGACGCGTCACACAGAAGGAGGAGGAAGAGAGGTCAAGAGAGAGAGAGAGAGAGAGAGAGAGACAGGCGGTTCACACTGCACTCGGCATTGTACAAAACAATAGAGCCACCGAAGCGTATGGCTTCAGTACACTTTAGCACCTTTCTCTCCTCCGCCGCCTGTCGCGAGATTTCCTTACGGCGTAATTTCTCTCCCCCGGCCTGCGACCGTTTTACAAGGCCGGAAATTGTGATTTTAATAGAAGAGGTGTCCTCCGCCCCCCCCCCCCCCCCTCGACCCCGGTAACTTCTCTAACTTTTATGCTCCTAAATGTATTTGCCAGAATTTATAACGTTACGAACTTTCCGAGTTACGCCTACCGACTCTCCGCTTTGCATATGTAATTTTTGCTATTTTAGCCATATAAAATAAAAGACGGATTGCAAGGTGCGGTGGTGCTTTGCTATGTAAATGTAATTCTCGCCGTGTAAAGGGGGTTACACGGAGTCGTTTCGAAAAAGTATAGTTAATTTATTTTTTTGAAAATAATATTTTTACCGCACTTTACGACCTAAAAAAACGTTTTTCGTGGATGGAATTAACGCTTCCCTTTATTCGGACAGGCATTTTTTATCCTTCAATCTAAATCCTACGACAGAAAGGCCTATTACCCCGGAGAAATGATAATTAAACACAGCGGCAAGTTAAAAAGCAACGGTCCGCTTCGGTCCGGAATATGCAAATTCTTTGTTATCCAAACCTCGACACACTTCGGGGGGCGGCCGCAATTATCGGCGGAGTTAATGAAAGAACAACGAAGCGTCAGCGGCAAAGTGTTTATCTTAATGTAATTTAACTTTTTTGTTTAATTAAGGCCGCGGCTCATTCGCGGGGCGCCGCGCTTCGGGAGCCTTTCTTCCGCCCCGCGATGACGAATGCTCGCGCGTCTTTCCGTTAATTATCCGAGTTACGAGTCCGCCGCGCGCCGCTCGAAATTACGTCATGAATTGTTTTGCTCAATCTAGGAAAGCAGCGGCCAACTCGCATGAGCCGTTATTAATTCCGGGGCTGGTCGGTCCTGAGGATTGCCGGGCGCCGCTAACCGACGTGACAGATGTAGCTTCTTTTTGGCGGGGTTGAGGAAGAAACGCAATAATCCTCGGAAGGGTTATGATTTATGAATTGGGAGATTTTGCGCGGTGGGAGAGGGATGGTTTTTTGGGCGCGGTGATTTTGCCCGTCGGTGGTGGTTGGATCGGTTGGAGATTTTATTAGTGAACAGTTACTCGTATTGTTTTTATGTTTTATCAAACAAGTTTTATACATTTTTTTGGAGTGATTGCCTCGTGATTCAATTTAGTAATTCGATTTATTAAACTTTAAATCAAAATATTTGAATTCAATTCTGTTGATTTAGTATTTAGGTAGTTGGTTTCTATATTTTCGAGAAAGTTTGAATTCCTTTTAAATATAAGTCAGTGCAGCCGAGTGCGGCAATTGTGATTAAATATTTCATTAAAAGATAACTGAGTCGGAGGCGAACTTTAGAATGCAAGAGCGTTCTAAAATCTCCAAATTGCATCGCAGCATCCGAGCTATACTTCCTCAGTCGAATTAGAAGAATTAAGCGGCAATCTCAACAATTTTTGGCCTCAAAGACGCTCCTCGAGGCGTTGCAGTCCTCTCGGCAAGGGGAGCCGACTGGTAATGAGGGAAGTTTCCAGACCGCGCCGAAAAGTAATTAATGCGTTACACAGATCTTTATTAACGGCGGCGTATACGTATTATCCGCGAGTACCGGCGTTAATTAAGCGCTGACCCACTTCCGGCCGGCAGTCACAACTCTCCGGGACGTCTCTCGGCGCGAAATTAAAGTATCCCCCCATTGACCCGCGGCGGCCAATCGAAAAGTGCGAATTAATGGGCCGAGAGCTTTGTCTGACTTACGGTTTTGAGCTCGATTTCGTGTTTGGGTGTCGCGCCGTTTTTTTCACCTGTTTTTTTTTTATTTAATTAAGAGGATTTTGGCGGAGCTTGAACATTGAAAAGGGAGACGAAGCTTATCGTGGGAGGTATTAAGAGTTTCATTATGTCAAGACGGGAAATCTTTTTAAAGTAATGAGGTAGTTATTAGCGTTGATAAGCGCGGTTTGCAATTAGTGGAAATTATTGATGGGGAACCTTGTTAATTTTTTAGTAACTGACGTGCAATGCTGGAGAAAATGAGTTTTTCGAAGATTCGTTAGACTAATAATTTGTAGATGGGCAGCGTTCATTTATCATTTCGGGTCGAAAACAAAATAGAAAGATCAATTTTTTAATAATTTTTCAGGTAAAAAACCGGTGCAGTATAGAGTACTTAAAAAAGTAGTTTAAAGAGAGTACACTTAAAATTTGGCCTTCGTGCTTTCATTTACAAATGTCCTACATTTTTTGTCGTAAACTTTAATATTTCTGGCTTAAAACACATCCCAACTTTTTTTTTTTTTTTTTTTATTATTATTTGAGCTTACCCAACTCTATCAAGAGTTATACAGCTAAACACATACATCCCAACTTATTTTGCCAAAAGGTGCATTAGTATAGTAAAGTTAGAGAAGTAGTTTTTATTTTCTCTGCAGTCCCATTATTCTACTACAGTTACCTTTGGCCCACCTTACGCTTTTAAAAATTTTTTTAAATTCGTAAAATGACTACTTCTTTCAGACCTTGGTTAAGGATACATTTTTCTATTTACACATTTTACAAATACTCTTTTTTGGTTTAAAAGCTCAGTTCATCTTTCATCCTTCAGCTAAAATAAACGACGCTTCAAGTAAAATAATTTTTTAACTTAAATAAAGTAGTTTAAATTAAAATTAATGTAGTGTAAAAGTTAGTTTTTCGTTTATTTATTTAGACGTTCAAAGCGAGCTTTTAAAAGTTTATTCGTCATGAAGAGTATCGATTTTCGGATCAAGTTAAAAATGAAAATGAATTTTTACTCTTAACCCAGCTTAATAATTCGTTCAACAGCCCGTCGACCAAGGATGTGTTCTTCAATCGGAACTTCCTCGTTCCCGATCCGCGAGAAAATAAAACATCCCGCCTAGGCAACAGGCTTCAAGCGCGATTAGCCTCAACTTCCTCGTTCTTATCTGCCCGCGGCGTAATTCCTCGGCGGCCTATCGGCGCGGCCGCATCTCTCTCTCTCTCTCTCTCCCTCTCGCGATCCTCCGCTTTTTTCGCCTCGCGTGACGTCGGCAACGCCCAGTTAAACGGCCGTCGCCGTCTGGCAAGTAGCCCGAGTCAACGTTCGTGCGGGCCAGGCGCCTGTTTAGGAACGGATTATCGCCCCCCCCCCTCCTCTCTCTCTCTCTTTCGAGCGGGGCTTTATTGCGACGACACACGACATAACGCGGCTCTCGCGATTAACGCCATAACCGGCCCTCGTAAAGCCAATCGAGTAATTCGCACCTCTCGCGAGCTTATCGCTAACCGAGAAGCTGCCCGGGGAGCTGCTCGGCTTTTAAGACGATTGCCGGCTGCATATATTGCCTGTTTAATACCGCCGGCTAAGAATAGCCTGTTTATTTTCGGAGCGACGAGGGTCGTTGAGCGGCTTTGGTTTCTGCGTGCAGCGGAGGGATTATTCGTTGACGGCGAGGGGTTCAGCCTGTTGAGCTTAAGAATTGATTTTTTTTTCTTCTTATACTATTTGATGGATTTAGTTTTTCGAGCGGAAGGTTTACTGTTTATTATGGAAAGCTGCCCCCTTTTTTATTGTATAATTTATTTTAATTGTGGAATAATCGGATTATTTGTTTTTAAATGATCAAATCAGTGTTAATTAAAAGTATATAATGAGCTTTCTAATGTAACAGTTGGGCGATATGTATAATAGTGCAATTAAAAGAGCAATTATTTGCAGAAAATATAGTTTTGCCTTTTTTCAGAATTCGAATTTTGCTAATTAGTTTGCACATGTTCTAAGAATATTTTAGAATATTCTGCTTCTTAAAGTTACAAATTTAATAATAAATTTACGATACAGTGTAGCGCAGTCACGCAGCATAAAGTTGCAGCTCCAGAACTTGAATTTTCCAGGAATCTATATACTTACATTTCCAAGTCTTCTCATTTTCCCGTACGACGTACAACAACTTCGCAGAAAAATTAATTAATAAACTGCACCGATCGACAGTATCAGCAAAGCCGAAACAATTATTTTCCCAAGACAAAAGCGAAAAATTAGGTCAGAGTTCGTTATGCATCTTGCACGCAGATACAGTTTTCATTCGAGGCCGGCCAGATACACGTTTATAAAGAATGAAAACGCCACCCCTCTGATCCGCTGCGAACCGACACGCTATTGTTTTCTTTTTCTTTTTTTTCGGAACAGGTATAAGGAGGGCATACACCGTGCGCATGAATTAGGCGTTAAACATTCACCAGATAGGGGCGATACATCAGGTCCTCCTTCGCTCTTGACGCGCGCCGAGCGGGAAATCTGTCGATTTCCGGGCTTGTTCTTTCCCCGAAGACCGGCCCTGAATTGTTAACGGGGCGAGATTTACGCCTCCTCGCTCGGCGCGGTAATCAACGGGGGCGCTGCGAGACGGAGCATCGAACGGCCGGTATACGTTTTAATTGAATTATTGAACGATTTTGTTTTTGGAGATATTCGGCCCGGTGGCGGGGCGCTGCCGCTTTAATTGAATCTTGAATAAAATATCGAGCGAGAAGTGAATTAAGCGTGCGCGTGCCGCGCGGAATTTCGGAAAGGTTATGAGTCGACGAGCAAGATAAATATGATTAATGCACTTTACTTTTCGCCGCTGTTGGTGTGTGTGTGTGTGTGAGCGCTGTGCCGGTGGGAGTTTTTAATTAAAGCTTAGCTTCCGCTAATTGCGCGGCTCTCTGTTTTGTTGGAGTTCATTAGAAGGGGAAAGTGTGTATCGCTCGTGATTATGCGATTGAAATTCCTAGTTATTTTGAGTGCGCACTCTTTTGGTGATAGAGTATTTTTTATATTTTCACTTATTCATCGACAATGTTCATATTTATGATACTGCTGTATTTGGCGTGAATGGATATTTGATCCAATGGCAATACTTTTTAAAGTAAGCTACAGCGACAGATAATTTCGGCGACAAATTTCCTCAGTCTTCCTCGCGAAGCAATTCCAGCACTGCGCTAAATTTTACGCGCATAGTTCTCGAGAGCTTCTTAAAATGCTAAATTCCTTGTTTACCGCGCATAACTCGTATATCCTTCGCAGCCTCGCGAAGGCTTCTCTCCCCAGTCGACCCTAAAACATCGCCAAATAAGTAAACCACAAAAAACCGCATATCCAGTCCCTTAAAAAAGCTCGGATTGCCGGCCCCTCGAAGGGAGGAGGACGTAAAGTAGCTGCAGCCACTGAAAGTGTATCGGGGTATAGGACGTCTGGAAGTTTCGTATATAGAAAGTTCGACCGGTTTATTAGATCGAATCGCGCTCGCGCTCTGCCTGTTGGCGGAGGGAAATCCACTTTTGCGGCTCGCGTATATATATAATTCGGCAAGTTTCGCCCCCAGCCAAGTTTTGTGCCGCTGTCCGCTCGCGCGGCTCGGCACCGCTACTTTCCTATAAAGGGATTTTGGTTTATCTATATAAGCCACTGCATCATACGGTATAGTCGATCTGTACACAATGACCTAACCGAGATGCTCTTCTGGGTGGATTCAAGGCGGTTTAATATAAGTGTTAATTGCACAGTAGAGCTATTAGCTTACGTTGTAAATTGAATTTCAATATAAATTAGTTTATTTTCAGGTAAATTAAACGTGGTATTATAAAGTAAAAAACTTTTATGGATATAAATAATTGTTCTGCGTAAATGAAGCCTCTCACGAGAGCTCGCCTATTTTATTTTTTGCTTTCAGGTGAAATACTGCATTAATTGCAGAGACCATTTATTTCTACGCCTACCAGTTATTTAAATTTCATTTATTAAAAACTGAATAGACAAATACACAGTTTTATTATTCACACTATTTTTTTCAAATAATTGGACTTCTCTATTTATTAGTTTCTTTTTTTGCATTTCAGAATAAATAATTAACCTCAAACCCGACAATTTCCTCAAAAAGAATAAAAGTCCGCTTACTAGGACCAAAGTCAGTTTGCACTTTCAGTCCCGTAAACAAGGGCGAAACCGCCATATATTACACGTATACTCGCAGTATGCCAGCGTTACGTATCTCGCATTAAGGAATTATAGCGGCGCGCTCCGAACTATCGAAAACCAGGACATTTATCTCGCCCTGTTAAGCCCTGCAGGCAGCTGTCTGCCTGCGCGCGTATCGCCAGCACGCGCCGCCTCTGTAACGCGCGCCGCTCTCGGTGTTGCCGTATCAAAGCCTATATCGAGTGACAGAGGAGCCGATCGACGAGACAATAATAAGTGGCGCCGAAGGCGGAGGACGCGGATTGCGCTCATCCCCCGAGCGTACGTCTGGTAATTTTATGCGCAGAGCTCCCTAAAACGGGGACGTCTGTGTCGACAAATGTATTTCACTTCGCGCTCGGATTTTCGGGAGCTGATAGAAAGCGTGGTGCGCGGGGGGCGGCTTTTCTTTGTTTTCGCTCTCTCCGCTCGGCGCTTCTCCCCGCTTCGGTGAAAATCAACACGGCCGAGGCGCCGTAAAGTTACATTCGCGCGCGGTTGTGCAATTTTCGCGGTTTTTTGCCGTATTCTTTTCGGTACACGCTTTATCTTTTTTTTGCCAGAGAGAGAGAGAGAGAGAGAGAGAGAGAGAGAGAGAGCTCAGGCCGAGTGTAAATTATGCCTGGACTCTCCGCGTGCTTTTATGCGGAGCTTATACTTTTTGCTTGCGCGCTTTTTCATCTCTCCGCGAAGAGCCATTTTTCTTCAAGTTTGCGTTCATGAAATTCAAATTTTGATTAAGACAATTAAATTTCAGCCTTCTTTTTATTGTTTTATTCATGCACTCGCTAAATTAATATTAATATTTTTTCGTGTCCTTCGAGTTATTGTTTCAATCCAGTTTATTTTACTTTTAAATGCAGTTGTCAATTTTTCACGGAAAATCTTAAAAAGCGCCAGTTTGAAATGACTGAAGTTTTAAAATTATAACGACTGATGTGGCGTTCGAAAGCTCATTGTATTGCAATGCTTATGAATTTACAACATTGCATATATTCAGAAGTTCAAGCAATATATATTTAAAATTGTACATTAAAAAACATTCAAGTTCACTGGAAATCAAGCGATATAATTCCAAAATGACCTATTAATTTCCGATCCAAGCGTAATTTATACGAAAACTTTGCGACGCATAAAAATTTCCAAAGTCGTAACTTAAAACTTTTCGCTCGTTAAATTAGCGATATCCTCTCGAGCGATTCGAGCAACAGAAAACCGGAAAACAAAAGCTCGCAGCTTGCTCATCGGCTACCGACAAGGACTAAACTACACGACTCGCTCCTGGATTATAAAAATCCGCCGCGCGGCAAAAACCACATCGCGACGCGAATGCAGAAAGAATTCGCGAAAGAAAGAAAGAGAGACGATACGCTCGGGAGCGGCTATCTCGCGAAATGGAAACGATTTCTGGGCGGGGAGAGGGGGACGGGAGAGAGGGGAAAAGATTGCCGCGGCGCAGAAATATTCGCGTATTAATCGAAGGCCGCTCGCCGCACAAAAGTGCACTCCTGGGAATCTGGCCAAACAATGACCATTTGTTAAATGAGGTTCTTGCGCTTTAGCTTCTTTTTTTTTCCCCCGAGCGCGCGGGACTGTGGGCAATTTAGCAACAGATTTGAATGGAATCCTCGCGGGAATGGTTGAAATGGTTGCGGCGAGAAGTGTAGTGGGCGGAGATGACGCACGTTTTTGTCTCTGGAACATCGTAGGTGTATTACTAATTTGCGAGTTCTTTTTTTTTCTTTATTTATACTTGAATAATAAAAGAATTAAAATGTGAAGGTGGAATTTTTTAAGTTATTTCTATCATTAATACGTTTCTACTGCGATTTCAATTAAAAGCACAAAGATCGCCGTTGAAAAACGCTCTTATTGACCGGGTGATGGCTTGCAAGGACGCAACGTCCAATAGCCAAGAAAGAAAGAAGAAGAAGAAGAACGCTCTTTGTTTCGAAAATAGAAAAAAGAAGCGCAGCAACTTCGAATATTAAAGTTCGGTTCGGAACTATTCCATTTGTATTCGCAACATGCCTCCGGGAACAAGTTTTGAGAAAGAAACTAATTATTTTGGCAGAACACGTGTGAGCACGCGTTAATTACAACGTTCCCCGCTGCGCAGTACTGCCGGGGGTCGAGTGGCTAAAAAAAAAAAAAGAAGGTAATACGTCGGCCGAGGGGGATACGAAAAGTATACCGTCGTCGGAAGTTCTGCGGAATGCCCGGCGCGGTGTAGCTGCGCAATCGGTTTTTTATGTAGCGACGTAGTCCGGTCAGATTTTTCAAGCCCACGCTTACCTTCGCCCCCCACCTCCCACACCCGAAAAGGGATTGAATAAAAGCTGGCGGAAAAAGGTATGGGCTCGGGATGGACTGGGAGGAAACAAAGTAGCTACTTTACTAATTAGTGGTCGTGCGTCGCTTTTTCTGTATCATTATTCTTATCGTTGCTCTCATTGTTTTTTCATAAGTTATTGGGCTTCGGAGATTGATTGTTAAAAAGCGCGTTGTTGTTTGTTTTATAAAAATTTGTTGTTACTATTTGATCAGTACAAAAACTACATATTTTATTGCAGTTCCATCTAATGAACTATTTCACATCTTTGAAACTATTTCAAATAATTGAACTTTACTTTTAAAATTGTATACGATTTTCGTTAGGAAAGTTCGTTATAAAATTTCAGTGCAGAGGTCGCGGACTCAAGACTTTATTACTAAAAATAATATTAAAGACAGCATCATTTAGAAGTAGGCCTGGCGGGGGAAGGTATTTTACGCGTTCAAATACGCGAATATCTGGCGGCGTGGCTCTGTAGGAGCCGAGCAGTGCACGAAGTGACTGAGTCAGCGCAGAAGCGGCTTGTTTTTCCGTTAGGTATTTTTGTATCGCTCGCCTAACTTTACTCATTTACGTCAATTTATTTATTTTTCTCAAGTGGGCCATCCCAGTGATTTCAGCATGTCCACCTGTCCAAGAAAAATCCCGCAACCTTCCCACTCTCGGTAATTCTACACTCAGTGAAAGGAATTGAAATATATCATTTAACAATAATTTATTACTTTCATTATATATTTAAAACACTTTAGTTCAAGTACCAGACACTAATGAAAAGAAACCCAGGCTAAACTTGAAAATTTGCCACTTCGAGAATACAAATGAAGCAGCCCGAGCGCGTCGCGCAACCGACATCACCATACGTATCGGCTAATTAAAGGCACGCGCAGAAGCTCAAAGGTTAACCCATTTGTCTCGGTACCAGAGCGACTCGCCGCCCGGCGAATAAACGAGTGCGCGGCCGGCGGAAAAATGGGAAAAACAGAAAGAGCGTCGACTGTACGTGCAGGAACGTCCTGCGGTGTCGAAACGTTTCTCTCCGTCTGGCTTTTTTCTTTTTTCTTTTTGTTTTTTTGTTTTGCTACCCTGGTGACGAGCGCAATCCGATAGGCGCTCCGTTACGAATGTTCTCACTTGCCCGGCTGCGGGGGGTATCGGTGTACACGAGTGTTGCATGCGAATCTATTCGAATGTACAAAGAGCCGGAATTGAATTGCCGGCTCCAGAATTTTTTTTACGCTCTCGACGCTGTAAACGAACGTTTCGGCGGTTACCTGCAACTTTCAGCGCCTGAGCCGGGACTTTTCCTCGAGGGTTTACCGCCGCGCCCGCGAAACTTTGTGCTTCTTCCCCCTTTTTTTTTGAGGGACTTTCAAAATGGATATATGGACATATTAAGCTAAACACTTTTGGTTATAGATGGTGAATATGCACTTTTTATCAATAACTTGAATTTTATCAAAGGAATTCTTCGTTGAAAAAAAAGAGAGAATTTTATTTGAAGAAAAGACAGCGAAAAATATGGTAATTTCGCAACTGCACTTTATTGCATGTAGGAAATTTAAACTTTTTGAAAGTAAAATAACGTGTCGTTGCTGCGCGTCAAATTATTCTAATTTTTGAAAATTTATCTTCAAAGTATAAATATAAAAACGCATATATTTCATACATCGAGAGAAACGCAATTTATCGAAACACAAGGCGCTCGAGTATTCCGACGAATTCCTAGAATCTATTTTGGCGCAGTGCCTTTGTCAAGGAACATCCAGTATCCGCGCTGGAAAATTAACGGCAATCGATACCGGCACTCGAGCTAAGGTAATGCAAAGCCAATTATTCCAAAGCAAAGCTTGATTCTCATGCATTTTAACGCCATAAGTCCTAGCCGATCCAATTTGTAATAAGGCCGCGGATGTAGCTGAACTCGGCGGCTTTACTCGGCCATCCAACGGAGCAGCAGAAGCAGCCAGGACTTACGGATAGCTCGGCGCGCTTGTTTCCTTTGCGAGTCGCTCATGAATTAAGGAAGGCTACACGGTTTGTTACGTACGGCTTGAAATCGAGCTCCTGCACTGCCGGATTTACGCTTTATTAGACTGAAAGCTTATGCTCCTTGCCGTGTCGCGAAGCGGCGCACTTCGTGGATGGGATTCTTTTCTTACGTCTTTATTTTATGCTAAAGTGCGGTTTTTAGGGTGATAGCTGCTTTAAATTTAAGGCTTGTTTGGTTTGAATGCCTTTTATTTATTGTTAGAGTCTTTTTGGACGACATCTGTTTGAATACTATTAAATCTTCGAGCGGAGTAATGCGATAGCATATGCGACCATTAATTGTGTCATCACTCAAAAGCTCCGGAGGATTGGCTTAAATCCAACTCTGTCTTTTTAGGAGAAAAATAAGTTATTGGAAGAAACGCATATATTATCATGGGTATTTTGAAGTAATTAAGAAAGATTTATTTGTAGTTTTCTTTATTAATATATAAAAAATAGAAATTTTAATAAGTAAATCACTTTCTTCATTAAATAGTCCGAATCTGCAGGAAAGTTTCTAGAAATATTTCACGAGCAAAAACTTTTTATCAATTACGAGCGAAGTAGTTAACAAGGGGAAGTATTTCGTACATGTTTATGAAGTCTCGAGAGCTGCCAAAAAGATAAAGAAGTTGCGTTATAAAATGTCTTCCTGTGTCCTACTCTTTAAAAAGTTTTTTGTAGATAACGTATCATTATAAAGTTTTTTCGTTAAATTAGCTGTAATTTTAAGAGCCGCATCCGTAATTTAATAAAAGATTTACTTTCCGTTTGGCATTTTAGCAATTCGAAAGAAACTTTTTGTTTTTTTCCGTAGAGCTGTAATTAAATGCATCAATCAAGCAGGATGAATTTTATTCGACATTTGGAGAGAAAAGCTCAATACCGTGCCAAATTGAAAGTTCAACGAGTAAGGAAGTAAATACTGTCAAGATAATAGTAGCGCGTCTAAAGCCAGAAGTCGTTGTACCGCTGTTTTATGTAGGTCAGCATGTAAGTTCTACAAGAATGCAGCGTGGATGTATCTCAGACTATATACGGAGTTATAAACTTATGTACTGAAACTGTAAATTGAATGTTAGACTTTTTAAGATTGTAGTAAAATGTGTTTTACGGCTTATTGGAGATCCATTTATTCTTGCGCTCAAAATCGATTTCGAACTGCCACTCGGCCGAAATGATTTATACGCGGAACACTTTCAGACGAAGAGTTCGGTAATATAAGATCAAAATTTGTAAGGCGACGGCTGGATAATGGATGTGTGTAAGTAGATATATTCCGAGTTTAGCGAGACATCAGCGTCACGATATACGAGATGAATCTCATTCTATAAAATAGAAGAGAGATTTTGCAAGCTTTTACTGAAGTGTAAATCGTCCTGTCATCAATAACGTTTCGCATATTAGTAATTGTACGAAGAGCTATTTATTTAAAATTTTACGAAGAGATTCGTTTTCATTTCAATTGATACGAACATACAAAAGTATACGGGGTGCAAAAGGTCCGAATTAGAAAGGTTTCTCTCTAAACCGTACTAATACTTGAAAAATGTAAAACTGCTTACAAGTGATTAACGACTTTGATGAAATTCATAGCAGCCAAAGTATTCCCATAAAACGTGAGTTTACACGGGGCACCTTAAATTTAAATCACACATCGTTTGCATCAGCGGCGGCTCGGCGCAAAAGTTAAATGACTCCGCACGCGAGACCGAGAGAGTGAGAGAGAGAGAGGTGCGCGCGGCCGCGAAACTCGAGCGGAAAGTGGCCGAGCTTAAGCTCTGCGGCGCGTCGTTTAATTGCTCCCGTAACGGCCGTTCCGGGGTCAGAAAGAAGCTTCGACAAAAGTTCGAGCGCGATATTTCTCCCGAGCATGACGCTCTGAAATATGACGCTCGTGATAATAATTAGTGGCGGCATTCCTGCCCCCTAAAGGAGCTAAACCCGAGTAATTACGTAATTAGAGTCGGCGAGGAGCGAGTTGCCGGACTGGAAAAAGTTGCCGTGCGTGCCGACGACGCGATTTTATTCCGTTACTTAGGTTTTTTTTTGAGCTCTGCCGTAAGTAAGATTTATCTGCGACTGCAAAAATTGTACAACTTTTTGTCTTACCGAAACAGCTGCTGCTGCTGCGTTCCCCTCGACTGCTAACTTCGCAGATAAATCGAATTGCTCATCGAAAATGTTTTTTAATGAAGTATTATAATCGGTACAATCTGCTTTATTGTACTTCGTTCATTTTATTGGTTTAATTGGTTAGATATAATTTTTAGTTTCTTGTTAATAATTGTTACGTAATTTAGGTTACATTAAGATTCTTTGTGGATTAATGTTATAAAAACGAAATTTTTGAAATAAAGTGAAAAAACGTATTTTTACATTAATAATAGTTTAATCCAATTAATTTCCAGTTACAATACAATTGCAATATTGGACATCAACGCAAATGCCTGGTTTAGGAGCACAAATCTTATTGCATTTATCAAGGACACAACCTGTAAAAGTTTAAATTTTAAATTTAAATTTAAATAGTCTTGTTTTTGAAGTTTAAATTTTTGATAATTACGTATTTAATATTTTAAACAACTTACGTCCGTTAACAGTGCCAGGTAATTGCGGCAGTGCAAAGCAAGACACAAGGTAGCATGTCAAAATAATAGCAACTAACAAGAAAAAACTGACACTCCTCATGATTGAAGATTTTTCTGAAAACTTGTAGTGGCACAGGTCTAAATAAGATTTTGATATTTTCGTTGACGACTAAACAGTTTTTATATAGGAGTGGAGCGTGCAAAGAAAATAAAAAAGTCAGTCAAAATATTTACTGTTACTTTGGGAGCGAATAGTAGGTAAGTATTGAGCAAAAATTCAATAAAGTTACATCATAAAAAAAGATTGTTATTCTAAAACAACGTGACTCTTTAATTCAATCTTAAACCTTGAAATAAAACAAACATTAAAGCGACATGACAAATATGTATTATCTTCACAGTTGAAAAAAATGACATACATATAATACGCAGTTATACGCAGACAAAATTTTGCATAAAAAATTACCGTGAAAATGACGGTAATCTCGGGGCGGGACTTCGTTATCAAAAAAATTATTTGAAATAAGATTAAATTTTAACGTGACAGCACGATAAAAACTATTACTCAATCCTATAGTAATGTCAAAATCGTATTTATTTATTCAAAATCGAATTAAATGCAGTAAATTTTCAAATTAGTGATAATAAAATATAATAAATAAATTATTGTTATACTTTATTATATTTTTTGTTATACTGAAAATTGAATTTAGGTTAGGTAGAATAGGTCGACTATCGTTTTACAATAACATTTTGCTTTTTTTAATAATTAATATCTTTTTATTTTCCATATGAAGGTATAATAAATTTTATATTTATTATACCTGTAAAGCTGGAAGATTAATCTAGTAAATACTAGTTTTTTAATGCCTTCGTGAATCGCTATCTATAAAAATGTCTTCTGTTTCCTGTCTCTCGGAGGGACGTTCTTATAAGAGAATGTGTTAAGTACCTCAACTTTAAATATTATTATTTTAAATTTTTACACGACAACTCACCTCAAATTTTATTCAGTATATTCCGTAAGTTCTAGTGAGTATTTCTAACTAGTTTTTTTTACAGATTCTTAAATCAATAAAAAAACTGTAGAGCTACCTTAATGTAGTATTATGATCGATACAATCTGCATATTGTACTTCGTTCGTTTTATTGGTTTAATTAGAGTTAAATATAATTTTTAATTTCTTGTTAATAGTTGTTACGCAATTAAGGTTATATTAAGATAGGCTTCTTTGCGGATTAATGTGATAAAAACGAAATTTTTGAAATAAAATGAAAAAATGTATTTTTACATTAATAATAGTTTAATTCAATTAATTATTTATGAAATGATAATACTATTAATTTTATTCAGTTTTGTTGTCGCCCAAACATTTACAAATTTCGTAATCAGTGCAAATGCCTGGTCTAGGAGCACAAATGTTATTGCATCTATCTTGAGTGCAACCTGTAAAAGTTTAAATTATAAATTTAAATATTAGTCTTATTTAAATATAGTCTTGTTTTTGAAATTTTAATTTGACTAATTACGCGTCAAATATTTTAAACTTACGTCTGTCAATAATGCGAAGTTCGTGCGGCAGTGCAAAGCAAGACACAAGGTAGCACGTCAAAATAATAGCAACCGACAAGAAAAAACTGACACTCCTCATGATTGAAGATTTTTCTGAAAACTTGTAGTGGCGCAGGACTAAATAAGATTTTGATATTTTCGTTGACGATTAAACGGTATTTATATAGGAGTGAAGGCGTGTAAAGAAAATAAAAAAGTCAGATAAAATATTTACTGTTACTTTGATAGCGAATGGTATATAAGTAAGTATTAAGCAAAAATGTAATAACGTTGCGTAATAAATAAGACTGTAAGTTATTTCTAAAACAACGTGACTCTTTTTAATTCAATGTTAAACCTCGAAATAAAGCAAACATTAAGCGACATGACAAATATGTACTCTCTTTGCAGTTGAAATAAATGGCATAATACGCAGTTATATTAGAAAAAGAATGGTTTCCCTTCCATTAAGTTTCATTTTCATTCACAAAGTAAAACCTTTTTACTTCTTATATTGCAAAGCTAAAGTACCGAGCTACTTTAAGAAGTACGCTGAATTTTGAGTTTCCATAAAGATAAGTGACTTTTTACAAAGGCGCAGTAAACTTCTTCGGTCTTCTCTATCCCGTTTCCATTTTATTTCGAGGCAAAGAAACATTTTATCCGAAACCTAATGTGATTTAAATTGCCAGGAAAATATTTAGTATACTAATTCTATGCAACATAGAAAATTCAAAATTGCCTTAGACTTCGTAAGAAATTTCGATAAAGCAAATTACCTGAAATTTTACGCTGTAAAATTTCATTTCGCTTTTTTCAATCTTCAATTTTTACTCGACGCCTTGTTATTTCGATTAGTAGATGTTAAGTTATTCCAGTGTCAAAGGTAATAATCAAAGTACGCCTTCCTTTCGCGATGAAAAAGCTTAAATTATACGTCAACGACTATTGGCTTTTTATTATCTGCCTCGTTAAAGCCACTCTAGTAATTTGTTCGCAGCAATGTCTAGCTTATTAAATTAGTTTACTCTTTTTTCCTACACCTTGGGTCTATTGATAAATGCTTTTTGAAGTGTCGAAAGGAGAAAAAAGTTTCAAGTCATAAATCTCCTAGTTACGTCATTCTTCACGTCTATTTTTGGAAGACTATAAGTACACTTATTATGCATTGAAATAACCATTGAAAACCGTTAGAGCTTCCAATTCTTTGTGCGCCAAGTAGCCATGGATTTTTCTTTTTCAATAAAAAGGTTCTTTGTTTTGTTAAAATATTAGCTTTCTAGAAAGTCCTGGGACTTGTGAATAGACGAATATCATGACAGCGGTCCCGGGACTTCTCATTTATTATTTATTTATATATAGCACTATTTAAATTAATTAAAATCTTACATAAATTGTTTTCTAAACAGCGTTTTAGTACTGGTACACTTAAACCTTTGTCTGCAATTAGAAAATTTGAATTATAGTAAATTTTAAGATTTTACCATATGATGATTTTATAAAAGCCGTTAGATTTACAGTATAGATGGAAAAGCTTTTTAACGCTGAAGAAGTTTCCGCCGTATCAATCCAATCTTAATTACATATTTAACCGGAATCGCGGCGTAAAAAAGATTTTTACTCCAGAGTCTTCCGCACGATAACGTTCCTTTATACGCCGTATAGATTTATAGTTAATTCATGGGGGTCGATCAAAGCTTATACGCGGGCGAAGGCGATCTTCCCAGGGCTGCCTCCTATAACTCCCGAGCTCCCATTGCACAATGGACTCTGATAAATAATCTCATAAATAATTCGCGGCGGATCGCGGGAGAAGGCGAAAGAGAGCGGGAGGGAGAGAGAGAGAGAGAGATGGATCGCGGCAGCTAAAAAATGAAGGCGCCCCGGGGAAAAATCAGATCGAGCACGCGAAACTCCGCTGCATATATACTCTGATTTCGCGCCTCGCAAATTGCTCGATACGTCTCGCGACACACAACAACCCCGATCGCTTCTTAAAGGAGGCCATAAATATAGATGCGCGCGCCGAGAGACAAGGAATCTTTCATTTATCCGACCAGATCGACTCTCTCTCTCTCTCTCTCAGCGCCTCGATATCGGCGCCGAGTGAGTCATTTGTCCTGGGAGTATTGGCGAAGGTTGCTTCTCGCCTTTGTCGCGATCGCGATTTACCCGACTAGTAAAATTGGGAAGTCGCCGCGTTGTCGTGAAAAGCTAAATTTAATATTCCTCTTAGGGCTCTTCCTTATTGCGTACTGAGCAGGAAAATTGGCCTGCGCTGTTTAGCGATATTGGCTGTGCGGTCTGAAATGATATCGCTTATCGATTTTTGCGAATTTTTATTACAACCCCCCGAAATTCCTGTGTTTCCAGAAGTCTAGCAGGAATTCGCTCGATGCATTATTCTAGAAATTGTTTTTATTTATTACATTCCGCTATCGAAATAATAACCTCGGCATTCTTGGGTTTGAATTTTTAGAAAAAAAAAGGGATCGGCGTTTATGATATTGTAATGATATTTCGAAAATTTAGCAAAAAAACGAGGCTTATATCATTCGGCGGGAAAAATGTTTTCGGAATGGAAAAAATTTAATATTCCACCGATGCGTAGGAGAAAAATAACGCTGAAAAATAAGTGAAGAATGAAATTAAAAATCGGATTTTCCAGTGCGCCTTCTAAAAGCAGGTCACGCGATAGTTGTAATAAGCGAGAAAAAAAAAGCTGGAAAAATAATGTAAAAAGTATTTTATCGAGTTACCATAACTAACTTAACTTAAATTCAATTTGCCTCTTACTGATTTAGCGAAATGCTTATTTTAAAAGCCGCTTTGATATATATTTGACAAAACACTCGCGCTTTATTTACTGCATTATTTACGCATTCAACACGATAAGCGATAATTGCAATTAAAAAGGACAATTTAAAAGGACGGAACGGTCGATCGAAACAGTTGTCGCATCGCGCATCCAAAAAACATTCCGACAACGAGATTAAAGGGCCATTTAAGATGATCGGCGCATAGAAACGAGGTTATTATTCTAATCGGACGAGTAACATTGAATTCCCGGAGATTTACAGGCACACACTACTCGCAGACGTAAAATCAATCAGAGGCGGATATTCGAAAAAGCTCGCGAGCGCAATCGCATTAAGTTGCGACGACGCGGACGTTCGGTACCTGCATAATTGATCAAAGTTCAATGGGTACATCGTGTAAGCCCTGATTACTAACTCGTCGTCTCCGCGATATAGTCGCGGACCTTCGCTCCCCGGCCAATTACTCGGCTACGTCCCTATACCTTAATTGGAGATGAATGTAATTGAGAGAGAGAGAGAGAGCGAGTCCGTCCGTCCCCACTGGAGACCCGCATGAAAGCGTAAAAACCTGCCTGGCTCTCGAAAGCTCGAACTTGCATGTTCGAGCGAGCTAAGACTCGAAGCAGCGGCACTGTCCCCTTTGATTGGATTGCAGCCGGAGGAGATGTATAATTTTGTTTTTCAATTTGGAATTAATTTCTTATTTTCTGGAGGGAAATTCTCTTTTTCGAGATTAAACAAGGAAGAATTTTTACCCTGTTGTCTATTTTATCATTAATTATAAAAAGTGCACAATTCTTGTCGCAACGGAAATGTTATTTCTATTATTTTAATCACTTTCGAGGCCAACAATGTTATCAGAAACCGATGCACTTACAGAATAGCCGCAACGTTTATTATCGGCCCGAAGCTTTGCTCATCCGAGTCCCTTAATTTTGCGTTAGTCGGCCCCTATTGACAGTATCAGCGAGCCGTAACAGCTGCGAGCTCACAAACGATCTTGAATTTTCCGCGCACGTGAGCCGGATTGCTTAGCTTCATTCCCTCTGGAAACACATGTAGCCCATAACACGGCTACGGTCCGTTTAATTGAGCCTCCGGCTGAGCAAGAGAGAGAGAGAGAGAGAGAGAGAGAGAGAGACAGCCTAACGGGTCAGTGCGTTTTCAGCACCTCGAGTGCATCGTTTCGTCGCTATGCCCCCTCCGCCCATTTGACAACTGCACACGCTCCGCGTATTTTCCGCCGATGGGCGAGAACTAACGCGTGTTCCAAACGGGCGGAGTGATGCAAGTGCAGGAGAGCGCCTTTGTTGCCCTCTCTCTCTCCGCGCGGCTGCAGAGCACATACCGCGTCTCGCGAATTATTGATTCCTTTATGAGGCCCTTTGTCGGCGGATTTTAGGCTCCTTTGTTGCGCCGCCGCCGCCGGGGCGTATACAATGGCCCGATATTGCCCCTCCGTGCGATTAAGCCCGTAAATGGCTTAGCACTCTTACCTGCGCTTCGCGGGCCAATCATTTTTTATGCGCCCCGCGAGAGTGCAGCTATGTGCGCGGCGCGTGAGCTTATAATACGAGCCCGCTGTGTGCTTTCGAAAGACTGGCGCGGATATATTTGCGATCTTGCGATTTTTTCCGCCGAGCGATTAAATCAACATTTTTCTAAATTCGCCGAGTACCGTTTGGGCTAAGATTGGTGGATGTGCAATGGGATGGAAAGAATTTTCCTCTGTAATCGTCTTTCAATGTGCTGCGTGCCTTTGTAAATTAGATCATAATTACATAGTATTATGAAACTGTTGGGTGTAGTATTATGGAAAATTATTATTAGATTCTAAAATTAATATAATAAAGACTTTTAAATGGTCTCACTGCTAAGTTCGACAGGATATAAAAAAAAAAAAACTAACAAATTCATAAAACTATGGGTAATTCAACGTCTACTCAAACTTTGTCTGGCGTTGAATTACATCAGAAAAAGTTAATACGGATATGTTAAAAATATATTTATTTGCAAAATAATTTTTGTTATTAAATAGCAGACAATTCTAAAAAAAATTAATTCAAATCAAAATTCGAGCAAGTAAATACCATACGGAATAATAGCTGAAAATGCATCGTACAGCATCTAAATATTCATCAGGCTCTGTTCGCAGACGAAGATACGTGCTTAAAAATGTAGGTAAGCTCCGCCCGAAATCGGACGTGCCTCCGCTTTGAAACATCAGAGAAAGAGAGAGAGAGCGGTTGCTGCAAGTGCTGTTACGAACAGCTGCAGCGGCGGCGGCTGCGACGGCGGCGGAGCGCTTTAATCATAGAAGCTTCATCTTTGTCTTGATCAACGTCCGCGTCAGCGAACAATGCGAAAATAGTGGCGCGGCCCGGAGAGCCGAGGAGGAGGATTCGGCGGGGGTGGGTAATATAAAATAGAAAAAAAAAAAGAAGGAAAACCGACCTGTCAAGGGCGATGGCCACCAAATGCAGAATGGAAGCGGTGCAGCATAATACATCACTGCTGGTCCACATGTCGCATAATTCAGGACCAAGAGCCCATTCATGGGCAACCTCGTACACGGCTCCTGCCAACAATACCGCACTAAAACGACTGCGCTCGTATAGCGCGGGATACGCACATGTCCGACGAATGCGAGGAGCAAGCGCCGCCCGCGGATCGCTTGCGCTTTTATATACACTGCCGCCCGGAGTAAGAGAGCTCCGAATGCCAAACGGACGTAAAAATCTACGCGTCAGCTTGTTTTTACATTTTTTTTCTACCCCGCTTTTGTTCGCGGACTCGGATCGGAGATGTACTCGGGGGAGTGTTTTTTTTTTTTTTTTTTTGTTGTTGCGAAACCGAGGTTGAAAAGGTAAGTAATATACGGCAATTAGCGTTGACTGTTTGTTCAGATTATGCTTGGATATATGGCAAGTAAATTTTGATTAACCTAAATAATTCGCGGTCGCGGGAAAGGAGTTATTTGACTTAAACATATGACATTATGAAGGATCAATCGCGTTTCAATATTCTCTCAGGAGATAAAATAATGTCGCTAATTGCTGGGAAGGTCGCGCATCATAATTCACTACCGTAGCCGTTACATCGAGTAACCAGTTGTATTATACCAGCATAATAACCCCATTACGTCCTTCCGACCTACATCAGCGCGGCCGAGACGAGCGGGGGGGTAACGCTTAATCCACCTCGCGAAATCTTAAAACGGGGAATCGTCGCGGTCGGGAAAATAAAAACTCTCTCGGCGTCGAGCGTCAAATTAAGGCATTCGGAGCTCCCCCGGCGTAAAATCCGCTGCGGAGCGGTAAAAAAGAAAAAAAAAAAGAAAAAAAAAACAGAACGCCACTTACCCAGAGGCATGACGAGGCAGGCAACCAGCAGATCGGCGACGGCCAGCGAGAGGATCAGGTAATTCGCCACGCTCTGCAGATTCCGCTCCAGCAGGATGGCCGCTATCACGAAAACGTTACCTGCAAGCAAACGCACACAACGCGGTGAGAGATTAATGCTCGATGCGTAGACGACGACAAGTGGCTTTTTACCAGACGGAGAGGGAGTTGAGGTCATTAATAATATGCGCGAGGGAGGCCGCCCCTTTGGGGGGGGGGGGGATAAACGGTGGATTTTTGCATGCCGAACTGGTGACGATCGTTGTGTCATTAGTGTGAATAATGCTCACAGGGCTATTTTCTGGGGTTAATTCGTTTTTGCAACGGGTTTATTGAGTCGACGGTCGTTATTTAATGGATAAAAGGTGCGTGTCAGTTTTGATTGGCTGGGCTGATGAAATATATGAAAATGGTTATTTAATCGTTATTTATGTAATGATGCTGCAATTGATTTAAAGCAGAAATCTGTCGGTATAAATGTTTTTCTCGTTTTAAAAGAATGACAGTTTGCCGCAAATCGTCAATGTCAATTTGCAATAAACCCGTCAATTTCAAGCTTTTTTTTTTTATTATTATACTCCTGAGTTATTTTTCCGCTTCCCGAGTCGTGGCATTCGGTTGATTTTTATAATTGAAATATATTGCATAATATTTCGTTCATTTTCAAAAGTATGATACGCCATCAAAGCGTTAATCATTTCTTCTTCTCAACTCATATTAACTCTTACCAATAACATTTCCCGAAAAATAACATTTAACTTTACCCCTTACTGCCTCGTTACTCCCCGATTTCCCGTTTCATAAAGGAGTCAGTTTAAAAAGCAGCACAATACTTTTCCTTAAAAAATAAAAACAGAGGCAAAAGAATCCCTCCAAAGTGCAGGAATCTCAGCCGGACTATATCTTTCGCTCCTCCCGGACCATTCATCTTATCTATCCAGCGCACGAAGCTACATTCTCCTCGAGCAACCGGCCCCCTGCGCCGCCTAAGCTGCATCAAAAAGCGAGATTTCTCTCGAATCCGCGGGCATAATTCATGCCCCGATCGCTGCAATTTCCGAGCTCCGGCTTATAAACGCGCGAGCGGTTGGGGGGGGGGGGGGGGGGGGGGGGGGAAGGAGGCGATTTCGATTGCTCTTTGACGTCGGCGAACGCGCCGCCGCGCCGGAGGAGTCACGGGTTTTATCCGACTACTCGACTG
>UCOM01002181.1:0-29367 GCA_900474385.1 Ormyrus pomaceus | reverse complement strand
ATGAGAAGCTGCCTGAATAGAAAGCCTGCCGCTGCTGCTGCTGCTGCTGCGGCTCTGAAAGAACCGTCGGCGATGTTTTCCACGGCTGCCGCGACGCTCGTTCCCTCATCGATTCGGATGTGTGTGCCCTCCTCCTCCTCCTCCTCCTCCTCCTCCTCCTCCTCGCGGGAGCGCGCGCGGATTTTTCCTCTATTTCGAGCGCCGCCGCTGCCGTGCAGTTACCTCCTTTTGGCGGCCGAGGCTATTTTCGGAACGGTTGTTTGGGTTTGAATGTTTTAGCGGGGTAGGAGTGCTTGAGGACCGCGGGCGCTGGTATTTTCGCGGGACCGGTGGGACTTTGATTTCGCTTCGACGTCGGGGCCGATTTTCGTTCGCGGATCGACGTGCGAGTTGGATTGGCAGTGAAGAATTTTTGCCGCGAATTTGGAAAGTGAACGGTATATAGTTGAAAAAGTTGAGTCTGCTCTTATTTGGAAAAGGGACGAATTGCCCTTGATGTGAGAAGCTATTGAGAGAAGTTGTCGAGTCAGTAGCTCGCTACAAAGTGTATCAACCCTTCGTCTCAATAAACTTGGCGCGCGGCGGGCGCCTGTTATCTCGTGCATATAGACACACCATCTACTTCAAGAAGATCAATTCCTCTTCTCTCGATTCTCTCTCGCCACTCGACAATTCCAATTTCGTCCTCTCTCCACCCCCCTGGAAAACGGCGGCATCCAATTTTCATCAATTAAATCCACCTAAAACCAGGCTCCGAGCTTCCGCGCTCCAGTAGTTACAGATCTAACCGGTCAGACCTCTCTCGTAGCCAGCAATTACCGAATTACAGCGGCCGAAATCTCGCCCAGTAAAGACGAGCTCGTCAAAGGTAAACTCGGCTCTCCTCGGCAATTAAGGACTGCGCCATTCCCAGGCGAGAGAGTCCTCATCTCGCGTTTGTTCTGCCGACGGGCGGGGGGAGAGGCAGCAGCACTTCTTACCTCGCGTCTCATGAAAAATTGACGGTCCAGCCCTGCCGCTTCTCTCTCTCTCCATCTCTCTCTGGCCTCGATTCCGACAAAGGCGTTCCACCCTGCGCGCGCTCTCCACGCTCGTGCGCGAACAAAGAGGCTGGCCTCGGCAGCGCCGAGGCGCGCAAGGATCGAGGCTCACCAAAATGGCGGCGCAGGCGCGCGCGCGCGCGCGAACCTTCCGCGGATCGCGAGAGAGAGAGAGAGAGAGAGAGACTTTACGGGAACATCCGTCGCGCCCCAATTCGGCGAAGCCGCGAGCCGCGAGTCGCCCTCCGAGGATCTCGGCTTCTCCGCCGCCGAGGAGCGTCGGCCGCGGACGGGACGGGGGGTTGTGCGCGGCAAAGTACTCGGGATCGAGTGAATCGCGGATGCCATTGCGCGGAACTGGGCGGAAAGAATTTATTCCAGATTCACTTATTTTGCTAAGCTTCGTCGGTGCGCGAGATTTTGCATTACAACGAGTTCTCTAGCCGTTGTGGTTGTTGCTGTTCGAATTGATTAACGTCTGCCGAGGGAGTGTTTGTTTAAAGTTTCTTTTAATATCTGGAATAGGTTTTTTCGACGCTCTTACTAACGGGTCGCGTCTACGCGACAATCGGAGATAGAAATTGCGCGTACAAACTACATTTTCAATCTCCGACGAACTTATCATCTCAAGTCATTTCGCAGTCCGAGTAAAAAAGGATTCCGAGCAATCTCGTCGGCAATGCACCGTCAAAACTCATCTTCTCACTGCCTCGGAAACCTTTTTCACTCGTATAACGCTCCATAAAACCTGAACTCTCCCCGGCAGATCAGCTCACCGCTCGGCGATCATCTCGCAGCCCGCCGGAGCAGACACTCACCGCATCCTCGTCCTCCCCCGTCGGAGGAGCTTCGGCAAGTGTACGAGGCGCCGCCCGAGCTTAGCTCGGGTCCTCTCTCTCTCCAAGGGTACCCGGTCCAGCCGTCACCACGGGGAAGAAGAAGAAGGAGCAGGCCGAGATGGTGGGCGGGGGCGACTGCAAGGTGGCGACCGTCGAGGTCGAGGCCTCGGCGGCCAGCGACAACACGGCCACCCTGCCCGTGACTCGGCCGCTTAACCCGCAGACGGGCGCCGGCACGCCGCCCAACGCCCAGGACAACGCCGAGAAGAACAACGCCGCCAACAAGGAGATGGAGCTCAAGAACGTGCGCTCCACACCCGCGAAAAAGTAAGGACAACCGCCACGGCGAGCGGGGGAACGTGCGCTTTGGTAGAGTAGAGGAGGTTGCTCCGAGATCTCGGGAGGTCGAGGCCTCTGAAGTCGGTTGGTGGTGGTTAGAATTACTCGCGTTCAATGGCGCTGAGTAGTTTTAATCGCGAGTGCGGGAAGTTTGGGGGTAGTTTTGGGTGTTTTTTTTAATCATTGTATTACACAGAGAAAAGTGGCAGAGTTATTCGTGCAAATAAGAATTGTGCACATTCTAATTGGGCGCACTTTAGTATGAGCCTACGTATCTGATGTCAATGCTAAAGAATGCACAATTTAAATGTGTACGATCCTTATGCGCACGAATAGCTCCAGACCAGAAAAATTTAAACACTCTTGTTACGAGTTAAATTGTTTTTAACAGTTATTCAATCATTATGTTTTTGGCTCTATCTTTTGCTCCAGACGTACTAAATTTTGACTTGCACAGTTATGTGAACTGAATAAGTAATGATGGAATTTAAAATAGCAGCCACATGATTAATGAGACCTTTCGTCGATTGCCTAGTACATCTTGTTGTGATTGATCAAGTAATGCTTAAATATACTTTAGTGTTTAAACATTCAATTTTATCATTGCGTGATTTGATCTTAAAGCAGTAATTTTAAAGCTCAATTAATAGCTTCGCGTTTGTGAAGCGCACGAAACTTCCTATATATACTTTCATCGGGAAATCGTTGCATTAGAAAATCCTATGGTATATTTTTAAACTTCCTGCCTATAGGCACTATTTTAATATGCTTATTTTTTACTCTCTCGTACAGAATCCATATCTGCGTCTATTTTAATGTTTACATAAATAAAATCGTAACGTTGGAAGGACTTAATTGAACGACAATTCATTTTTATTGCATACTACGTTTATAAAAAGTAGAAATACTTCGCACATTTATCATCTTACGTTTATGCAACTGCTGTCAATCTAAAGTGAGATTTGCATAGATTATTGGTCAAGGTGGCTAAGTATACTTTTTAATTTCACATGTATTTTTAGAATCTAACACGCATCGCAAATTCAACGTTTTTATTTCCCTTTTTTATACCACTGTCCGGAATGCATAGATACAGAAACATCGGATAAATCGGATAAGTTATTGGTTAGAAAGCAAGCAAAACAAGCAAAAGACTATTTATAAAATTAAAATTCTGAGCAAATATCCGTGTTGACAGTTGGACAACAGTAACTCGGTTTTGTACATGAAAAAGCAAACGTTGATACACAAATATTTTGCAAACCATATCTATGTAAATACGTACATGCGTGCATATAATGTGCTCGGTGTTGTGGCGATTAATCGATTAATTTACAGCACTACATTATCGCGCTGCACATCAATTAGTTATCTTGTCCCCGCATTTTTTAAAGTAAATATTATATACCTCGTATGTGATCCTCGTGAAAATATACATAAATTTTTGGTTTTAGAATGAAAAAGGCGAACTTAATATGGCGAAGTTTTGGTACTTTGGTCCGCCATATAAGATGTGTCGTACTGACTGACGCAGGGAAATTTAAAATTTAAATTTGCAATTTGGGACACGCTTTAAGAATCATTATAAGGGATCCCATTTTCGAGAACTTATAAATATTTCATTAAATTCAATTAATGAGATGAATAAGCATAAAAACAATTTCGATTAAAATACATCCAATACTCTACAAAGAAGCAGGTAAAACAATCCTAAAACAGACTGATCCCCAAAAGAAACCAGACAACTGAACCGGTATCTCGAATTTCAAACGCAGCCCCTATCCCCCCCCTCATACCGACTAAAAACCACAAGCAATACATCCCATTAAAAACCAAATCTCCCACTTTAAACCCATTACATAATTCCCCGACCAAGCCAGCCTCAAAAAATCCAACCCACACAGCACCGCCTGAAATAAAACGAAAATCCGTCGCTCGGCGCGGCAACAAATTAAAATCCGCGTTTACACGGCTGACCCACACGCCAGGCTCTCTCCCTCTCTCGTAAAAAATAAAAAGAAACGAGCTCGCTTCGTTAACCTCGTCTCGGGCTTTTTTCTCGCGGCTCGTAATTCGAGCGCGCGCTTGCGCACCCTTGGCTCGTTAGCGGGAAAAATTATATACGCGAGCTGCGGCGGCGGCGGCGGCGGCCATTCGAGACGCGCGTTTCGCAATCGCTGGCTCTACGTATATGTATACTTTGCACGCGCGTTTCCCGAAAGCGTGTCGGGGGAGATTTTTTTGCGGCCAAAGCCGTTTTAGCGTGATAAACGACGGCTGCGGCGGCTGATACGGCTTCTTTGCCGCTGGACGCGGGAGGGAAGGACGCTTTTGGGACGCTTTAAATTCGATGGGCTCTGCTGGGAGAGCTGCGCAAAAATGCTCGGGGAGGGTATTAAATGTTTAATTTTTAGCTGCTGCGTGAAGCGCCGGGGGTAACTTTGAATTTTGAGAGAACAATCGACCCTTGTTTAAAATATATTCGGTTTGTTCTTTGTTAATAAATTTGTATATCTCGTATAATATATTTGTACATCGTTTCAGATATGCAATACGAACGATTGTACTAAAATTTAACGCTGTCGTTAATTCAACGTTACCCGCACCAATAATTCAATAGTTTGACATGCGACGTTGATTAAAAAACATTGAAACTCGCGGTATTATTGACACGCGGTACCAGTGCAAGGTTATTAAATTGACGATTGAGCAATCGCTCTCCGCATCATTTCGCGTTACAACTGAAAGCTATACTATTATTGCTACAGGTGTGCTGCGTCTGTATGTAGGTAAAACGTCAAACTACATTAATTTTCAAATGGGAAAGAGTGAATGTCCGTGTAAAAAAACAAATCTGGCTTGATCGTTTTTATTGAAGAATGAGTGCTGACGTGGGCATTTGAATTTTATAAAAGTTGATAATTTTATTGGAAAAACTTCTTTATAAACCTCATTTAAACCAAAAACAATTGATTTAACAACAAATCTAAACATACCTTAACCACAATAACATCAATTGACAAAATGCAGCCTCAAAGCAATTAAAATAATCTTCCCGAACAGCAAAATACTCCGTCCCATAACAAAAATCAGCAATTACCCGGCCCTCGAAGCGGCGTATATCAATTGCCAGGCGGCATAATTAAATCTCGAGCTCTCGGCTCTCCTTTTGCTAACCTGCTCTCAAGGACAGCGGTGTGCCTCCTCCGTGCTAATTAGCATAATGCGCATCGAAACGAGGGTAAATCAAAGTCGAGCCTCGCGGCCCCTGAAACAATACATCGGCTGCCTGCGCGCCTGGAAATAGAATTTCCCTCCCGCCGCACTTGAAAACGGCGCGGATCGAACGCAAAGTGCGGACAATGCGAGATACGCGATTATTATTGAGGAAAACGGGGGGAGGGAGGAGGAGAAAGGTCGCCGAGAGCTTGCAGGAAGGAGAATAAGGTCGGGGAATAATGCGCCGGACAGTGGGCTTTGTCAGGAAAAAAATTAGTTCACCGAGTCGAACGCGCCGGACTGGAATGCTTTTTCTTTCTCTCCGCGTTTACGGGATAAACGGGGAAAATTCAACAAGCTTTTGGAAGAGCTTTCGTTGATGTTTATTGGATGATGTTTGACGAGGGAGACGCTTGTTTGATTACGGAGGTTCTTTGCTAAACTGAGAACAGGCGGAGGAGACTAATTTCATATTTTTTAATTAAAGAGAACGAGAAGGAAGGAGACGTATTTAATGTTCTACTTAACGTTTTCATATTTTCAAGTTAATTACTTCTCGCGAGAATTAAATAGGTAGGAATATTTCCGCGCCGACAAATGAATCGTAACTTTAGTTAACTCCGATCTTATTCGAGATCATCTAAGAATTCTTAACTACCGTTTCAAAAACTTTTTAATTCTTCTTAATCACTGGACCGCTCCTGTCAAAACTATTTATTCAATAATTTCTCCCGACGACAGCCATTCTCTGCAGCAAGTTTCAAGTTCATTAGCCAATTTCCGCAGTTCTAAAAACTCGACAGACCAAACTGCCAGTCCCCGATTAAACTTTTCAACTTGGCAAAAAATCCTCTGAAGTTCAAACAATACCTCTTCCAACGCAGCCCTCAATATTAATTATAAAGATAACAAGAATCCACAGTTCTGATTTACGAAATTAATCTTTCCCATCGTTAAAAATCCCCTCCTCCAAACAATATATAATCCCCCAATTAAAAAAGCACCCAGCTCCTCCGCAATCCGATAACCCTGACACCCGAGGAAATCGAACCCTACCCCCCCAAGCACCGGTGCACCCTCCACGAACCTTATTACCCTCCGACAAAGCCGAGGCGCGAGACGGGGAAGGGCGGCCCTCGGCGCCGATACTCCCCGGTCGAGCTTTTCGCCAAGTGCACATGCAGCGCTCGCACGGGGAAGGAAGACGCGGAGCGCGCGCTCGGAGCCCCCCGTCGGTTATTGATCGCGCGCGCGCCGCGACGCTCTCCAGTTACTGCCCGCGCGCTGCATATCCGCCTCTCTCTCTCTCTCTCTCTCTCTCGCCGAGCGAGATGCCAGGCGCGCGGATATGTCACCTGTGCCACGGTGCACCGCGATGCCGAATGAGCAGCTCTTTTGCTCACCGTCGCTCTCGGCCTCGCCGCGCGTCCCCCTCTACGAGAGCGACGAACGAGCGCGCGGCGCGATTTCCCGCGCGAGGGAGAGCGTTTAACGCAGTCCGAGAGCCGAGCGCTTGTGCGACGCTTCGTCGTCGTGGTCGTCGTCGTCGTCGTCGCGGCTCTTAACGCGACGCCCTCCGTTTTCGTTCGGAGCCGGGTCCGATGCCACCGAGTGCCGAATGCGCGCGGAAGCTTGTTACCACGCCGGGGAGCGAACGCCGCCGGTGACGTTCGAGGCGGTTTGTAAAGCTGTCGCGTGATCGAGCGAGGGTCGACCGATGGGATTGGATGCTGAGTGTGTACGGTGTTGTTTGGGGGAGAGTGGAATTTTGAGGCTGACGACGGGGCTTGCTGGTATCGTTGGGGAATAATTTGAGAAATTTATTAGTAATGGATATTACCCGTTATTCGGGAATGTGTGAATTCAACTCTTTAATTAATGCTGAATCTAAAATTGTTAATTGTATATGGAATTAATTGCACCGTTTAGATTTTTATTACTTTAAAAAGAACGTTAAGAAACTGTAAAAACGCGGAGAATCGTAAATCAAATCACCTAAAATTTCTTACCGAATAGCTTGCCTTCTAAAAGCTAACCTTTAACATTTAAAATGAGCTTTCTAGACAAGGATTTAGTAGGAATCGTAAATTAACTCTCTCCTCGCTGTTCCGCGTGTACATCTTAAGCTTTCTACGTTCTAACGAACGTTGCTTACGTTTTTTACGAGCTGAACTTTTTGCTATAAATTAGCGCGGCGGAAAAACAAACTAAACTTTTAGTTTATTTAAAGCCACAAAAAATAAGATAATTTTCTTACAACCTTGAAAAACCTGTTCCGTATAAAAAAAAAATCGAAGTACGCGCAAAACATTGCTCAAGTTCTGTTTAATGTGCCGCAGTAAAAACTGCGCATTCGGAGGAATCAATTAAACGGATTAATAACTGTAACGTGAAAATTAGCAAGTCTGCAAATCCCAAAGTCACAGTTAATTACTTAAGGCAAACTGAACATTTGAAAACTAATTACTTTGACGAATAAACACGTGACTAAACTGCATTACTAAAGTAATTTTGTAAACTTCGCACTTGCCGCCGCTTCGAGTAAACTTCACAAACAACTCATTGTATTTACGTTGAACATGCAAGGATATTTTAATCTAACCAACGGAACCAATTTTGAAAGAAAAAAAACTTGAATTATTACGCAAATTTGCGTGTGCGTCGCGATCCGATAAAATGCATAAAAAATGCATTTAATTACAAATGCACTTGTTTTAGTTACAATGCAAATGTTTTCGATAAAGTAGATATCAAAATCAAGATTACATTTTTTTATTATTCTATCAGAAATCGGACAATAACAGATAAATAAATCTGTCATTTTTTTTTAAGTAAGAATACAATAAGAAAGAGTACAATAAAAGTCTATTGAACGTTCGTTAAAGGATGCAGACATTGAAAGCAGATATTGAAAAAGCTTCTATTTGTCTGCACTGCTTTTCCCGTATTCTGTCGAACGAAAATCAATGGACACAATACGAGGAATAAAAAGGTTCTTTGAAACATCAAATAGAGCCTTTTTTGTTTATACATCTTAGATAAACTAGAACGAAGTGCACGTAAACAACTCGAATATTGATACCTCCAGAGTGTAATAGATCAGTTTCAATGAACTAAATATCCGTTTACATAATTATCAAGGTGCAAAAGTAAGGCGAAAGATTAAAAACAAAGCATACAGCATACTTTGAATATATCTTTTAAAACCCCGAATTTTCCCCTAATTAATGTGCACCACGAAACTCCCACTTTTAAACAATTAACCCGGCTTCCGCGTAAAGTTGAAAAAAAAAAATTCTAAATTACTTTCGAACTCCGAAACTCCCTTCCTCAACTTTTCCTCTGTACGAAAACTCCTACATACACTCGGGAGACTCGCTGCTTTCACGCTCGGAACATTGAAAAAAAGCTCTAAAAAGCCCATCGAACTCGTCGCCTCGTCAATCCCCAAAACGACAAGTTGGAAAACAGCGCTGTCCCGCGCACACAAAAAGCAAGAGAGAAAGAGAGAGAGGACAGAGAGAAGCATCGAGTGGGCAACGAGAGCGAGACGGTCGATCCGGAAAGTAGGCACTTCGAGATATCGAGCGCCGCCGCGAGAGAGAAAGAGAGAAAAAAGCGCTGACTAGATGACTCGGCTCCTTTAGCGGAGATCGCGTCGCCGGTCGCGAGAACAGGAGGAGGGGGCAGGGGAAAACTGTGACGCGCGCATTATGCATTCGAAAGTTCCTGACCCCGAGCGAGAAATCCGCGGATGCGCTAATTGGCCCGTTTTAAGCGGAGCTTAACCTCTCTCTCTCTCTCTCTCTCCTCCACCTTTTTCTCTCTTGCCGTCGCGGGCGAAAGGATTCCGAAAGTCGCCGCGGGATTAGGTCGAGGGCTTTCTTTCTTCCGCCGCGGCCGGGAGAAGTAATGGGGGAAAGTAGATTTTGCAAGCGCGAGTCGTTCCTTCGCCGGGAGTCGATTTGCGCGGGACTGACGAAGTGGCGGAGAAAAGTGGGCCGCGCCAACTTTATCGCTTTCGAGAGATTGGATTTTGGAAAAATATCGCGTTGTCGGCTGCTTTTTCCCCGATAACGAATCTGCAAACTGGTAATTTCGGATTTTCTTCGGGTTCTTTTGGCGCTGCAGGAAAGCCCGGCTTTCTAAAAGCGGTTAGGCAAATTACTCCGAGCGACTGGCTTCATTAAGTAGAACGGCTGTGCGGATAAAATCTTTTATGCGTGTACGCTCGTACACCAATTAATAATTAATCCCGCGAGTGATAAATTACAATTCCTAATCTATCCGGTGAATCTGAATCATTTTCCATGAAAGCTCTTTTAATCTTTTACCTCGCTCTTATCGTCCGTTCGAAAATATTCATCCTGAAAAAATATGCACTATTATCGTGATTAAATACAGCATAAAATTCAACGACACGTAGCGCCGTTCCCGATCCCCTCGAAGCCCCTCCCGTAACGCGCTAAAATCGCGCACCCCGCCATTGGCAGCAGTCCCTAACAACCCGACCAGCGCCGTAAAAACCCATCGCAAATCACTTTTATCTATACCCATAAAGCCCGCGGGCGCAGCCTTTTTCTAAAAATTAAAAAAAAAACGAGGAAGAAGAAAGAAAACTGGTAATAAAATCTCGGCGGAGCGCGTCAGACTTGCGCCGCGGCACAATAAAGTCTAGCGGGCAGCGAACAAAGGCTGCTTAAGCCCTTGTTGACAAAGATGCAGCGACGTCGTCGGGCAGACGTTCAAGTGAGCCCCCGCGATAAACGAACCCCTGCCTGCCTGGGCGCCTTCTCTTTTTTTCTCGAGAGAGAGAGAGAGAGAGAGAGGGAGAGGAGAGCGCCACACCCACCCGGAACGAGCGGCGCCGGGATGAAAATTCAACGCCCGACTGATGATTTCTCTGCGGGTATTGGGTTTTTACGGCTGGGAAAAAGATGCGGTTATCGCTGAGAATAAGTTTTGATTTGGGATTAACTGCAGTTTTTTTGAAGATTAGGTTTATGTTCGCTCTGATTGTTGATGAAAGTTTGGTGGGTTGGGAATTAAATTTTAATATTTGTGGAAAAAATCCATTGCTATGGAGGTATATCTCGGAGATCTTCGAAGCACTTCGGGGATACATAAATCAGAAAGTTTCTTAGAAGTTGCCTGAATTTCATATTACAAATATATACTTGAGAAGTACAATATCTTGAAAATAGATTTAAGAAATTTATTGCCGAATTAAATTTTCATTTCGATTCTGGTATGCTGCACTCGTAGTTTTCAAAGTTTTCAAAATAAATCTTGACCTAAAGCAATGCTTGCTTTTTCAAACACTAATCACAATTTTTAGATCAGCGCTTAAACTCGATTCATTTATTCCAAGAATTGACTCAAAAATAGGATCTGTATAAAATCGAGTTTTATGTAAAATATTTATTTCAATGCCGGCGCACTTCGGAGTGCGTTGCGTATTGGAACGATGCTGGCACGCTTGATAATGTTACAGTATCGATTTGAAATTTGGCTAATGTCCAATTGAAGAGCGTTGTTGAGGCAATAAAAACTGAATATCTGAAGGCCAAAAGGCTCAAGTATCGACATTAAAATTTTATTTTTTGAAAATTTACTACAGGTTTAAGTTATTATGTACGATTTTCATTCCCCAAGCTGATTATCCAAAATGAATTTATAGGAACTTTAATAAAACATTAAAATTTTTAAACGGTTTATTATGAAAAAGAAAGTTCAACAAAAGTTTGTTAAAATCTATTTAAAATAACGCTAAAGCAGTTCACTTTATTTAAAAAAATAACCCCCACATCCTCAATAAAAAAAGCACCGTAACTTTCAATAAACCAACGCCTACGACACTAAAGCCAATGATACAACTGCAGCGCAAGCTCGCAAGCCCAAACAACTAACGAAGCAAAACAATCATCTCGGCTTATTCTCCAAACACTCCTCCACCCCGGTTCAACAGCCAGACGAAATTCCGCTCTCTCTCTCTCCCGCAGCCGTTTACAATCCAGCCCGAGAAACGGGAGAGAGACTCCATCGCTTTGGCGGCGTTGCACGGATGTAACGACGCGCGGCGCGGCGCCCCCCGTTTGCATCCAGAAATAGTCCCGCGGGCGGCAACACAACCATCGGACTCGCGCGCCTCTCGCACAGTCGCGCGCTCGCGCGCCATGAGGATAGTGTGAAACAAGTGACGCCCGCGCGCGGGTATACAAGCGATATCTCCAACGATGCAGGAGGCGACGAGCGCCGAGGTCGAGATCGCGCCCTTCGTCAGGCCCGAGAACAAGGCCATGACCGTGCCGAGGAGGCGGAACAGCCGCGTCAGGATCGCGAGGAAGAAGCGGTAAGGGGTTGGGACTCGGTGTCGCTTCGGCGATAGGGGTTGGTAAACAGAGGCGCGCGCGGTATTGGGTTCGTTCATGGAGCGAGGAGCTGCTGGGAAAGGAAGCGGTCTCTGATGAACAAAGAGTCGAATTGTCGCTTGGGTTATTAATTCGGCCGGCTGTTTATTATTCAGACTGTTTGCAAAGCGCTTTGCGGGATTTGATTGCTTTGTTTTATGAGAAAACAGTGTACTTGTTGAACAAAGTGTGCTTTTGGTGTATTTGGAAAGAGAATATTGTTTTTGGGTAATATGAAGTTTAAGAGATTTCTTAAATTATTGAATTAAACGATTAAAATTGCTTGCAATTTAACGCTTTGCCACTCGCAATTAGTTTAAAAACTTGTCTCGTAATTACGTGTCCCCAAGTGGCAATGAAACACAAGAGGACAATTCTACTGGGTTTAATAAGAGAAATTAAAGACCTCATAAATGTCTAGTCTACCCTACTTTCGAAATTTAATCTTTTAATAAAAAGCTACGGGAAGGTGATAAATGTGCGAGAAGTCAGAACTTTGCAAAAAAGAGCGGCCAGATGAAACTTTAAGGACAAAAAATTGAACATCTAACTCGCCGGGAAAGCGAGCTCTTTCTCAATTCTTAATTTCTGTTATAAATCAGTGATGTACTCGAGAAAAGACAGATAGTCATTTCCCTCGCAAGAGTCTAAAAAATGCAAGCTCTCAATTTAAAAAAGGGCAATTGTTATTCCGTGCCTCGACCCTCGAAAAAAAAATTCCGTATTCCATCCCCGTGAAAACCTTCCCCTCGCCAAAAGCGCAATTCACGCTTACGCATCATTTCACCCTCGCCGCAGAGAGTTCCCCGACCCCCCCACGTCCCCCACGTCTCAGGAGCCTCCCAGACTAACGATGACGAAAAAAAAAACCGTTTACCTTTGCAGAACGTCCCTTTTCATAATAATGAGCTTCATCTACGCGAAGCTCCTGGTGGTCGTCTGCATCGCCTACGTCATAAGCGAGGTGGTCACGTACAAGCTGCCGCTGTACTACTACGAGGGCTTCTTCACCTACCTGTACGGCGTGAGCATCCTCTTCCTGCTCTACGTGTTCTGCTTCCTACTGCAGGAGAGCGCCTGCTGCTCGAGGGGCGCGGACACACCGCCCCCGCCGCCCAAGCCGCCCAAGCAGCCCAAGGACTCCAAGGACAAGAGCAAGAAGAAGGACAAGAAGGACAAGAAGGACAAGGACGCGAAGAACAAGAAGGAGTTCCAGGTGATTGGACGGTGATTGATTCGGGGAATGATCGCTGCGCTGTATCCGATGACTCTCGTTATCTGTCGATGCTATTGCTTTTTAGTTACTAACTTTTGATAATCTATCATTTTCAAACTAAAAAATACTCTTACAGTAAAACGCTTTAAATTCATTTCGTCGGAAACAATTTTCAGCCGGTAATATCGCGGAAGTCCCCCGTACTTCCCCTCCGGGTGGAATCACAATTTCGGATCGTAAGCGGATAAAATCGCGCGGGAAATTTAAAAATAATTCGTTCAATTTTCCTCGAAGGCCAGAATAACCGGAACTGTAAATAAAGCCGCGCATGGTTGTATAGTGACGCAACGCGGCTTTACGGGGGAGTCGGAGTGAAATTCCGGAGAGAGGAAACGAGAATTACCGAAATAGAATCGTCAAGCTTTCCCTTCTGCGTAGCTGGTATATACAACTGTGTTTCTACGGAGCGCAGAATTTTTTTTTCTTTTTTTTTTTTACCGAGACATTTGCACAACAGAAGTGGAACGGCTCTTCTATAAATCTTAGCGAAGGCTGCGAACAGAAGAGATGGTTTGTACGAGTTTTCGCGGAATTTGCAAATTATGAACTATTAGATTTAAGCAAACATCTCCCCCGAATATTTTGTTTTTCTGCGAATATTAACTTTTCGATGCGAGGGCAAACGTGTATAATCAAAATAACTAAGAGCCAAAAATTATTGACAAAATAAAATTACGATTTCGCACAAATCATCCCGCATTCAACACTGCCAAAACTATAACAATTCTCTCCAAAATCGCGAACTTTTAATTTTTCGTCCAATACGCGAAACCCGACTAGACTCGGCAGTCGTACTTCGAACGGCGCTCGTTAAGACCCCCTTTTAGCTCCGCGTAAACATCGACGGGTAGAGCGGACGCGGGGAGAGCGAGCAGAGGAACAGCGTCGCGCGAATTTCCAGTTGTACGATACCGCGAGCGGCTCGCACGCTCGATGCGCAAACGCATTAATGCCGATATGCAGGAACGTTTGTTTCAGGATGCGACGGACGTGGAGGCCGGCGTGGCCACCCGCGCTCTCAGGAAACGCAAGACCTCCCAAAACGACTCCAGCCACGGAAGCTTCTTCCTGCGAATCGGAGCCATTGGTATGCGCGCCCGGACCACGTAACGATCTGACTTCGGCTCGGCGTTCGGCTTCGGCGAGAGGCGAACGCGGACGAAGGCAGAGGTTTTTTTGGGTGAAACGATGATTGGGTTCGTGGGGGGTTGGGGGATTCGTTTTCAATGGATTTTGATCGTTTCTCGGGTACAGGGTTTGCTGAAATACTATTTGGTAATCTACTTAAGAAAACGCTTTTGGTTTTGTGCATTAATTATTCATTTTTAACTTGCAGTAGACATATATTTTGTTAAAAATTAAACTAACAAAAATTGCAATGCAATTAAGTAAAAGAAAATGTTAATTTCCATTAAAAATTGAAGCAAGAGCAGCTGCAAAGCACAAGCTCTTAGCCCACCGGAGGCACCTTACCAGAAACTAATCAATTACACGGCCTCGAACATCATTCGGTTAGTCGGTGAACCTCCCTCGAACACCCGAGCAATTATTGTTTCATGCAAATGGCGGCACGTCTACCGTTTAATCGCGAGCGACACTGACGCCTAATTTTATTCAAGCCTTCGGCCTGGGAACAATGGTCTACAACGGACTGGAATTCGGGGTCTTCTTTGAAGTGCCGCCGACGTCGCTCTGCTATCACATCCTCCAAGGCGTTAACCCCGTTCTTCAGATGATCTTTACTTTCATGCAAATGTACTTTATCTTCATGAATTCTAGGGTAAGTGCACTCGTTCGCAAAGTGCTTTCAATGCTTTCTTTTCTTCCCTCCTTATTTTCAGTTTCCAACCCCCCGCCTGAACGCGTGTTCCTAATGCTTACGAGCTGCCGTTTACTTAAAGGCCGAGAGGTAGGCGTTCTCGCTGGGTTTTTAATCTGCGAACGTTCCATCAAATATTCTCAAAGCTTACCAGATTTTTTTTTCAAATGTAATTGAAACAGTGCTGTTTGCGTTGCTTAATACAAGTATTGACTTTTACCCTTTGTGCCGAGCGATATAAAACGCTCGCTTAGTCTACGCGAAAAATACAGACCCACGGAGAGCGTCTACGAAGGCTTTGCAGCAGTTCTCAATTAAAATCATAAACTGTACACGCGTAAGCCAGCGATAATCAAGCACTCCTATAATTCGTCGATTACAGTTGAACATTCACCGATTCAAAGTCATAGCGCGATTCGGCCTGATGCACGTAGTGGCGACCAACATCTGCGTGTGGATCAGAACCCTGGTCCTGGAATGCATCAAGGAGATCGCCACGCATCATAGACAGTTTGGAAAACCCGGCAATCTGGGTGTTACCGGTAAGTAGCTCGACAAACGGCTTGAATTTTTCATCGACTCCCTTCAGTCGCCTTTAACTGCCTGTCGGCGGGCGAATCGATTCAGAATCCATTGAGCTTAAATAAACATCGCTGCCGGGTCGGGAAACCCTTTTATAATTGCAATCGATAGCTGCCGCCGTCGCGGGAACTGCCTCAATATTTGGAGATTTCGAGACTTACCTTACGTATCCTTACGTAATCCTCAAATATGTACGTTCCACTTGCTGCTATAACTGAACATTCTGTACCTAGTTTCCAGTCTAAAGTGATTCGCGCAAATCGAATCAAATACATTATTAAAATAATACGGTTTACTGATAAAATAACGCTCTATAATAAGCATCTTACACATTTAATTAATTTATTCAAATTAAAGCCGTTCCTTCACTCGAAAACGCCAATGTAAATTTCGTTCTTCTCATTGAAAGAAGACCAAACACCACAGCTGACCTCACTGAAACTCTTTATTACCCCCCGCAGGAAGCATACACGAGCACACTCTCCGCCACGAAAGCGCGATCCTCGGCGAGAGCCCGCGCGAAATGGACAACTTGCGCATGTCGGTACCGTCGTACGGCAACAAGTACGCGCGCACAGCGCCGACAGCCGCCTCGGCCATGAACCGGGCGTTCCGGTCGACGGTGCGCCCGGTGGCTCGTGCCGTCACCCTCGGCACGACCTCCACGACGGCCGGCCTATCCTCCAGCACGGGCTGGCCGATCTCCTCCACCTCCTGGCCGTCGAGCACGACGACCACGACGACCGCCGCTGCCATCACCACTCAGGCGTCGACGAGCACCTCCACCGCTCCCAGCACCCTCTCCACCCTCCTCACCTCGCTCCTGCCCACCAAGCAAGACCTGCTCACCTCCCCGGTGGTGACGTCGACCGCGGCCGCGGCCTCCACCGGCCTGCCCACCGTCACCTACGGCAACGACGAGATCTTCGGCTTCGACCTCCAGTCCGACAGCAAGAGCAACAACATCGCCCGAATGCTGGACGTCGCGAACAGCACGGCCGGCAACCTGACCGGCGGCGCCGCCGCCGCCGTCGGCGTGGGCAGTCCCCTCTGGAACCCGAGCTTCAACGCCTACGCCGAGCGTCTGACCGCCCTCCAGGCCGATCTCCTCGGCAACAACTCCTGCGGCCGCGTCAACATCATGGGAACGATCGTCAAGGACGCGGCGCCTTACCTCTATCCCTTCATAATCGAGTACAGCCTGATCGGCGCCGCGGTCATCTACGTCATGTGGAAGCACATCGGCCGCCATCCGCGCTGGCCCCATCAGGCCGAGGCAGATCTCGAGCGCAGGCTCGAGGCGATGCTGTCGCGACGCGCCGTCGCCCTTGCCAACGCAGGTACGTGCAACATCCTCTGGGCTTTTTGCAATATAATTTTGGATATATGAATTTTTTGATTTGTTGGTGACGTGCAGCAATTATTATTAAGTTACTCGGATGAATATTGGTGCATTTGTTTTAATAGGGTTACGGGTAAATACTGACGAAAACTTAAGCTAAGAGAGGGACATGCCGCAAGCTTTCGTCGGAATTTATTTATTTTTTTTTCTACAGAATATGCATAATCTATGCGAATCAGCGCAAAATCGTATTGTAAATCAATATATCGGAAGACTGTAAATGTGCACTTTGAGAATGGTCCCCCCCACGCTTAATGCGATCGCAAACGTAAAATGGTTATTTGAAAGTTGTCCAATCCCCGTCGGATTTGTATGATAATTTTGAACTGATTTCCATAGACGTTCGTAGCAATTTTCATACTTGCTGATACTAGAAGAAAATTTTGCTGCGAAGGCAAAATTTTATGCAGATATATTTTTGTCAAGCAATGCAGATGCTGCATTTTAGTTGGTTCGCTCGAAAAATTCTACGAACAATGTGTTAATATTCTGTAGATATTAACTATTAAATCGGCAAAAAGTATTTAATATTTAAAACGTAATGCGTGCGGAAATTGGTATTCTGGGATTTCCTAAGCTTGCTGAAATCAGTTCTAACATAATAGTGCAAATCTCAATTCCAGTTTCAATGCAAGATTAATACAGTTCACTGGCAACTATTAAAGGGTTAACTCGAAAGTTCTTAGTATTCTTGCAGCTTAACATTTATGTATAAGTAACCGAAAATATTGATCGTACATTTGTATGGTTTAACTAGAGAGGAGCTAATAGGCATTTAGAAGCAGGTGAAAATTATTTAAATCATATCATTGTCACATCCTTTTTCTGCTAAAAGATCTTGCTCCTGACTAAAAACGTAACAAGTCTCTTGAAATTAGTTTGCAATTAACAACCATGCATGATAAAAGCATTAGCAAAATTCAATTTGTAGAAATCATCATTACAGATTTTAAATGCCAACTTTAGCTCTATAGAATATTTTTTTTTTATTTTCCGTAAACTAGAAATGCAATCTTTGGATAACTTGAAAAGCTTGAAATGCAGTTCTTGACTATTTCATTCAAAGATTGCATAAGTAGATCGATGTTGTGTGCCTATAATAACTGAATAACTAACAACTTTTGAGACAGCCTTTATTGCAGCCTCCACTTTCACAAATCACTCATGAGCACTGCTACCCCACCGGGGGTCATCGCGCAATTAATACTGCCGCAAATTTCATCCAACTACACTTTTGTCATAATTCTTGTACCTTTTTTCCCTGTCTTACTCATTGCTTTTAGATGAGTCGGCTGAAAATGCTGAAAACGCTGAAAATGTCGAATCAGGGAAAGTCGATAAGCAGGAAGAAGTCAAAGTAGAAAAAGAAGCCAAAGTAGTCAAAGGTACGGCTAGAAACATTGAAATCAGCAGCTTTAAAATTCTCGAATACCAATTTTCACAAAAACTGGATAACTGCTCATTGCTTCAATACGGGCTGGTACCCGGACAGGTAGTATCCCACGGACGGTCGATGTAAGAACTGCTATTGCATAGGTAAAGAATAACTATCATATTAGCACCGCAACATGTGTAAACACGTCAGTAACATTGTTTAATGGTTCTACATTTGCTTAGCACGAGGTCACCTTTAAATCTTTTACATTATGTCATTCATTGTGTTCGTTAACTGAATCACAAAAGCAAATTCTAGAGAATAAAGTTACAAGCTAATTTATAAAGTCCATAGTCACTAAATTTGATGTTCTACCAATTTTTATTATGTGCATTTTGTACACTCACAACGGCACGTGTTGACACATATTTTTTTAATCGTCGATATTTTACAACACTATTCTAATATGGAATTTCACGAGATTTAATCTTCTGTATGGTGACATCTCTTTGATTTTAATTGAAGCAGGTCGAGATGATATAAGTAACTTTATTTTTAAGATATATCACCACATGGCAAACAATATTTCTCGTCCTGCATAATTCCGACGTCTATTTCGAAGACTAGCATGCTTCAAAGCACATTTCTTACAAAAATTAGCACGTTTAGCTTCTTCTTACGAATCATATTAAGTTTCAGTAGTAATCGCAAAGAGTAATACATTTTAATATTTTGCGGTACTGATAGATTATTACGAACAATGTTAAACGAAGATAAGTTTGATTTCAGCTTTACTGAAAACGTTCAGATAAAGATCAATCGAGAATCACGTGCGAATTTGGCACTATTCCCATGTGATCCTCACACGATAATCGTATAATTATATAATTTTCATATGATTCTCATTCGTATCTCAGGTGACTTTAAACTGATTTTTATTTAACATGTTAACTTTTGATAACTTAAAAAGTTTGAAATAAAGATAAAAATTAAGAATAAACATTTGTTCAGCACCGTATGAGATGGACACGAGAAGCAACATGCGAATCATACGATATTCGCGAATCATATGACAATCATGTGAGGAATCATACTAAAGTCGCAACTAATTCTCAGCTGATTCTCATCTGAGCATTTTCAGTAGAGATGTGCTGGTTTTCGTAAGGGATGTCGCTTTAAAATGGATGATTATAATTTATTCCCTTGAGTTTATATGATACATTTACATAGTGAAAAGTTAATCTAAAACTGTAAATATATGGTCCATCACTTTCATGGAATGATTCAATGGCAGTTCTAAAATAACCACGTGGTACTACCTGCGGGGTAAAATGCTCGAACCCACTCACAAGCATCATTCACATAAACCCCTTTTCCAAACAATCACAGGTCACGGACGAATGGACTGCGTGGGAGCCAGCAAGGGACTCTTCTTCGGCCTGCTGCTTCTCGTCGGCTCTCTCATCTGCCTGATCCTCTACTTCGTGCTGATTCACCATCCAGATCTCGGTCGCCTTGCCATCTACCTCGCCGATGTCTCTCACTGCGCTGTCATGGCTCTCTCCATCCTCGCCATCATCATCGGTTTCTGTCGCGTCCAGAACCTGAAATTCAAAGCCGAGGAACAGAGCGACCTCAACGACATTCTCCTGCGCATCTCCGCCTTCGGCCTCTTCATCTACGCCACCTTTTGCGTCATCTCCGGAGCTATGTCCTCCTTCGACAAGGAATCGAATCTGCTGGTCATGGTCACCGGCCTCCTGGCGGTATTCCAGGTCGTTCTGCAGCTGCTCTTCATCGCCGACATATCCCGTCGGCGCGTCCATCTGCCGGAGCACGATCGCAGCAAACCCGGACGTCAGATCGTCACCTTCCTGTTGATCTGCAACGTCACCATGTGGGTCATCTATACGTTCGAGGGCCAGAAGGTCACTGCCAATCCGATACAGATCACGTTCTACGGATTTATACCCTGGACCATCGTGCAGAGGATCACAGTACCGCTGTGCATCTTCCACAGGTTCCACAGCGCCGTCACGCTCGCTGAAATCTGGAAGACCAGCTACAAGGCGCGCCTCGAGTAAGGGCGTTGACTTTATCGATCGATGACAATGATGACACGAAGATCAACAAAGGATGGGATGCAAATTATTTGAATGTTCGATGCGACGAAAGCGTTGGATTGAGGCGGTCATCGTCGATGACACCTTACGGCATAGGATCTACTGTGGAAGATTGTATAGGATTGTTGATTGAAGCGAGCATCGATGATGGAAATGATGACTTCGAGACGTGGATTGTCACGAAAAATTCTGCTTAGATTTGCATGACAACGAACGACGAACTCGTCTCTCTCGGCGCCTCGGGACACGACGTTTATGAGTTATATTAACGAGGTTGTGAGCATTCGTTTATTTGCTTTGTTGTAGCATTCGTTACGGTTCTTGCATTTACTTAAATTGACCGCAACTTCAACGATGTTGATTCTCGTCAAAATTACTATACGCATTCGCAAATTGTGATGACGAAACACCAGATTCGATATTAACTTCTAATCTTCACGAGCCAAAATAGGATAAAGCAAAAGATCGCTCAAAATGAGAAAAAAAAGAAGCGCATTTAGTTTCAGGTAATCTTTTGACACACATTGTACGGCTTTTTGACGATTCAAACGTCGCATTTTCTACTTTTATACCTTCGCTCGAGTCGAGTGCGCGCCTATACGCGACAGCAGAGAGAGGAGATGGACGTGCAAACGACGCGCAGCACAAAGCATTCAAAGACGGCGACCGTGACCCAAAAACTTTTCTCGGGTTCTCGCTCGCCGCACTTTTTAGTATAGAGAATACCTTAGCCGTGGAGCTAGATGAAAGGGAACCACGAAAATTCGATGCATTTATTGTGCGCTTTGAGAATCAAACGGGAACCGCAGCTTTTTGCTGACGCGGAGGAGACGCAGGGCGTTCTGGACGTTGTCGGAAGGAGACGAATCAGATCCAACGATGAGAAGGAAGATGGGGATCTTTTCAACGCCGATAAACTTGTGGATCGCGGACTCTGAACCTAAGGAGTGATGAATTTGTCGAAAATTTTCATGGAGGACTGAATTCGAACCAAAAAAACGCACATTTCTGTTTCACAAGTCTGTGTTCAAAGTCGTTCAATCAGCGCAAAAGCAAAATATAAAGAAGAGTACAAAATTCATTAAAAAATTCGTTCAATAGTCTGACTTTAATCGGATTTAGAATCATTGAGAAAGAAGAAGACATTCATCTCGTTCCACCTCAGAAATGACATTCGACGATTGGATTGATGAAGCAAAACGAGAGGCTTAATATGAAGAAAACTACGATGGACGTAACGAACCGTCTCTTACTTTCCTTCCTCGAGAAGGACCAGCAGATTAAACAAAATGATCAAAAGAACAACGCGTCAAGAGATTTGCAGAAGAAGATTGTGCGAGACAGTCGAGTCCAGCGAGCCAAGAAACAAAGTAACCAAATGAAGTAGCCAACTCGTAGATGTACGCAATTTTAGCGCGTCGCGGAAGGTATGCGAAAACAAAAATAAAAAAGCGTAGAGGCCGTAGTGGATTACAGAGATGTTTTAGAAAGCAAAGAAAAAAAAAACCAGTTCATCCATTCACGAGTATAAGAATTTACTGAAAAAAAATAATAATAATTAAATAAATCGTAAAGAACACACACCTTCACACACAGGTCGTAATAAAAGTAAAAGAATTATTAATTATGTCGCTATTGATTAGTGTCTAAGGCCAGAGGATTTTTGGCCGCGTACAGGATCGATGCAGCAAAATGTGTATTTATTAAACGTCGCTAATATGCCGGTGATATAAAGATAAAAAAAAAAAATAAACATGCGATATATTTCAACGTGTTTTAGGAAGTGTAATAATAATCATAATCCCTTACCCGCCCAAAAAAGGAGTGGAAGCCTCCGATTCGCCAAAGTTTATTTCTTCCCCAAGGGAAGCTAATAATAATCGGCGAAGCTCAACGAAGCTACCCCCGATCATCCTCGTAAACTCCATCCTATCTCATAGCTTTCCGAGTCTACGTATTTGAGAAACAAGAAAAAAATAAACACGACACGATTAGGTAAAAAAGAAAACAAACAAACAAATGGATTAAGATACATTATAAATATTATATTATACATAACGAAGGAAGAGTTTGCTGTGTATGAATTGTATTGTCGATGTCGAGGGACAATTGTCGGAGGGCTGGGACGATCGCGTGCGATAATATTGCGAATGGATGACGATCGAGAGACGAATAGGGCTAACGGAGCCAAGTAAACACCACGACGACGAAAAATTGATTGTGCGAACATTATACATATACATACATCACTTATACATACATTGAAGTACCCGAAGCGACAATGCGATATTAAGAAAAAAAATAAAATACGATATACAAAGATAATATAAATATATATAATTATTATGTGAAGGCATAATTGTATCGACTTATTATGTGCGCGTGCAATTGAGTATATGTGAGCTGTGAGCGAGCGCGAGCTATGATGTAAATATCAGTGAGTTGTACGATGAAATATAAAAGTATGTTCGCGTGTATTAATGCATTTACTTCGTATCCACTGTTCTTTTTTTTGTATTATTAATTAATTAAATATATATTAACCGCGTCGTATCGATAAGTTTACCTTCTTTTTCTCACACTTGTATTCAATCATTATTACAATTATATTATAATTACTACCGTAGGTAAGACGCCGTTTTTTCTTCGCGTTTATCAAGAATGCGGGAACGTGAAATGTAGAATGCGAGAGCCTCTGAATTCCCCTGTATTATGCTATCGTCGAATTATTTCCATTACATTCACCGAGAATGAGAGCACGCGATGAGAATCATTTGACGCAAAAGATGAAATACACAACGGACCAAAACAAAAAAAAAAAAACACACCCACACACACACAAACCCGTGAGAGAGACAAATTCAGAATGGAAAAACGGCTCGCCTCGAGTCGCTGGACGGCGATGGTCCGACTTACAAAAATAAATATTTCCCCCTTTGCGTATAGTTCTTGCGATCGAGGAGTGCGAATTGCGAGCGTTGTACTGTGTTGCAGGTGCTTGAAAAGGTTATTAGAAAAAGGGAAACGGGGGGAGGGGGGGGCTGAACCTCGACGAAAGCAGTCGGTTCTTTTCTTCGGCGATGTTGCAATGATATTATTATGTTACGGCGAATAGATTATAAAGAGACGGAGGGATATGAATACTCGGATGGGAGCCGGCTGTTATCGGAAGAGCGCTTGATTATAACGATATGACTAACGCTAATAATCGAAGCGAAGGATTGCATTATCGATAAAGCTCTGATAATTAATCGCGTAAGTTTTACGAAAGTATAATAACGGCGATGAGATTTTTTTTTTTTAATGTTTGTCGACGATTCTGTAAACGTACGAGGTAAGATTGCGGAAAGAGGAGGTAGAAATATCGCGGAGAACGGATTGAGGCAGATGGAATAATAATATTTAATAATAATTAAAACGAGCGGGCAAAGGAAGGGGTGACATGAAAATTAAAGCATTCTTGTATAAGTACACCGATATCTTAAAGAAATAAATAGTAGCTGTAAGCCTAAACGATTGTAAGGCCGTGGATTTGCGAAGATTTGAGAGAATCGCGAGACACGAAAATGGGAGGGGAGGAAGTCCGCGATTTTTGCGAAAGGGACATTGATGACGGATGCTGAACAAAAATCTAATCAAAAAAAGGAGGGGGAAAAATTCGACTATTGATTCTTTACACTTACGGAACGACAAAGGTACTATTTTTTAAAGACGTTTTTTCGACGATGAAATTTTCCTGTATAGTTTAGCGGGAATACCGACGCGCGATTATTCGTGTACGTTGATTTAACGGATTTTAGTGAGTAAATAAAACTGAATAGGTGTTTGCTATTTTGGTTGTTCGATTATCGACTGAAATTTAACGCCGCACACTTCGAGATTCGCTAACGAGAACCTTGATTCTAGGTGAAGTTAGAGCGACAAAAGCAGCACTGCTGGGTAATTAGAGATGCACGTCGAGTGTAGAAAGAGCGATGAGAATTCGAAGCTTAGAGAGTCGAAAATGGCAAATCCACGGTCTCGTTATTTAAACATTACGTAGAATGTTTTTGATGTCTTCGACTATAATTATTCAAGTTTGTACACACACGCACAAGTGACTCTTACACTTACGACTTATACAGTGACACAATCGAACATTAAATGTAAAGGAACAAGTAACAAAAAAAAAAAAAAATAATAATGAAAAAACCAAGTACGTGTTGTCGAGTAATCAGTTCTTTAAGAGTCGAGTAGCGATTTAAAAATGTTTAAAAAAATCAAGCAACGTAAATCGAAAAATGGTATATCGAAGTGGAAAAAAAAAAACCAATACGTGCACACACTACGCATTATACACCGAAACAAACAAAAAAAATGAGTATAAATTTAAGAAAAAGTGACAAAAAAATATGAGAAACCCACCGCATTTTACCATAATTCTCGATTCATTCGTTCGCCAATTCATTGACTGTAATAAAAGTAAAACGTGACGTTATGACGTTTCATTGTATCCGTTTGAAATGGCACGCGCAATGTCTCATCCGCGTAATTTGTAACGATAACGATGAAATTGGTTAATAAAAGTTATCTAGATGTAAAAAAATAATGTTCGTCTTTTTTATTCGCACCTAGCTAAGATAAAACATTTATTTGCTTTTTCAGTTTCCTAAAACAAATTTTCAGTTTCCTAAAACAGAATATTTTTTTACTAATAACTATCTAATTATGCAGAATAAAATAATATGGTTAGTTTAGTTTCAGTTATATTTACGTAAATTAAAACAAACACGCAGAATATTATGCTATATCTAACATTTATTACGAAATATTAAAATGCAGCTTTAATTAATCATTTTTTTAAGAATTAATTGCAGTTGACTGCCGTTGATAAAGTAGTACTCTGCAGTATAATAAATGTGAGAGTCTGCTGGCTAGTGCTCTCTCACTCTCTGTGTCAAAGATGTTTAAACATATTTTAAGATTTTGGTTGAATTCTTTTTCAATTTAGTAAGACATTTATTTTCAAATCTAAATTTAAATCTTTTAAGATAATTTTCTGAGTACTTTTTAATAGACAGTAATATACATTCCTTTCAAAAACTAATATAGGATTTAATGTTCCTTTGAATGAAATTTTTATCCAAAAATTGAGTAATAAAATAAACATAAATAAACTCAATTAACTAACGTTTATAATTATACTCTGTATTGATTGACAAATGTTATTTGTAACTCTAGTGAATAAATAAATAAGTAAATAAATAAATAAATAAATAAATAAATAACGGAACAATCAAGACCTGCCCTGAAGTAGAAATTTTTTCTGCTTCACTCAAAATACACGGAGAGTAATATTTCAGTAAAAATTACTAAACTTTCTGGTAATGCAAGCACAGACTGCCAAAACCCAAAAAATTACTATACTTTTTACTACTGAAATTTCAGGATTATTTAATAAAATTATACGAATTTTTCTAAAATTTCATTAAAATTTACTAAAAAGTATGGTAATTTTTTAGGTTTTGGCAGTCTATGCTCGCTTTTCTAAACAGTATAGTAATTTTTACTGAGACTCTTCCTCCGTGTACGATAATAAAAATGTATCTTGAACATAATAGTTTTTTTTTTTTTTTAAACTCCTAATTACATGGATTAAAATTAATCGCAATAGGAAATAATCGTTAAAAGGCTTTCTATAAACTTTATTTCAACGTCTTACAGTGTATACGTATCTTATACTTCTAAAAATAGATATACAGGTAAAACTAAAAATCCCGTTAGCTCAGAATGAACCACATCTCAAAAAGCAATAAACCCCCTTGCAGCTTCTTACGCAAGTCAAACTTGAACCATTTCTATCGCCAACAAAGCCGTCCGCATAATCGTTCTCGCCGACGTATCGATGCAGCCATAAATCTCCCCGGTCGCGGCAACACCTCTGACGTCAGCCAGACGCGCGCGCGGAGCGCACACCTATCCATCCTGCCTCGCTCGCTATACGGTGCAGCCTCGCGATAAAAATGAAAGTCTCAAGGTCGCGCGTCTGGAAAATAAAATAAATTCCCCGCGCACAATTCAGCTGTTCGTCAGCCTGGATTTTCTCCGCCTTTGACTCGATTGCGCAAGCCGATCGAGAAATGAAAGTGATCTCGCGACGGAGAGAGAGCGGTCTTTCAACCGGTCGAGCCCCCAGAGCTCTCTCTTCTGAAATCAGGCCGCGCCGAGCTGACACACATTCACCAGCGCGAAAAGCTAGCATCACGTCGCGCCTCCGCCGAGACTCGCGGGTATTGGATGCGACCCGCAATGGGCTGGGATTATATGCGGAGGTTGCCGTTGGCCGCAGACCTGTTGGCTGTGGAACGGGCACTTGGGGTGGATTCGAAAAATTTTTAAGTAGATTGGTACGGATGTGATTAGACGATGTTTTGACGTTTTTTGCCTTTATCTTCTTGCGAGGAGTGGGCTGATTTCGGCGTGCAGTAAGGAGGAAAAAGTTTGTAAGAGAATAGTTGAGGTGAAAGGTTTCCAACAATAAAAGAGATAAGAGTGGCAAAGAATATAAGGAAGTTTCGCGGAATGAAAGTTTTGTGGGTCGATAAAAAGAAAAACTGAGGAGAAAACGTTCGAGTGGTGAAAAGACGTCTTTCGAAACTTGAATTAGATGAACACTGAATTTTTTTGCAATTAGGATGTGTATCATTAAAGACTTAAATTAATTAAAGATTTAGTTAGACAAGTGTTGAACTATAGCTTTCCAGCGGCGTAGCTTTAAACATATTTTTAATTTTTTTCCTGAAGAGCATCCCTATTGAGATTGAAACGTCGGCCTAAATAAATAAAAAATTTTTTGATAGAACCATTAACAGCTTATTACTCTTAATATACATGCGTAATCTGTCGTTAAAAATGCAATGAATATCTGTAATTAATACAAATTAACTGAAAAATTATAAAAAAAAGTGTTACCTTTCTATCGATTGTTTTTTTCATCTACAGTGCAACCCCTGATACCGATTGTTAAATTGTCAAATACATATACTGTGATCAGCCAATAAAACAGTATGCTCCACTCAGACAACTTCAAGGTTAATACGTCTCTGAACTGTGATCAATGTAATATAAAAGATACTAAAAGTCCATTGAATGTTGAACAATAACATTTTAATAGTGAAAGATACTTATATGTCAGAAAACAATCCCAAAAGAAACAAGGTTTTCCAGCATCGACATCGGCAAATCTTACATTTTATCTTACACTATATTAAGCTGATGTACATCCGGTTCTCCGGTTTCCCGAGACCGAAAGTACTATTTCTTAGCAGTAGATAATTTTTTCTGAAATAAACTCTTTTAAAATTTTTTTTTAATTAAGTCTACTGGACAACACCCTATCTGTAGATCACGTCTCATCGACCTGGGGGTCATTCTGACACCTGAACATCGTATACAGGCAGTGCTCAGGATTTTCGGTATACCGGATGTATACTTGGTGCTCTTCCTCGTATAGACGTCTTCCCGTTGGCCTGTGAATCCTCCTGACAAAAATCTCGCACATATTTTTGTAAAAAACGGTAAATTATTGTCCGCGAAAGGTAACGGATATTTTTCTATAGGTTTCTCTTTCTCTATAATCTTCTACATATTTTTTACAAGTCCAGTTCATAAATAGGCAAAAGAGATCGTGCAGAGGTCATAATTCGTACACATAGCTTCTATATAATCCTGCAGGAAAGTAAATAGAAAAATGTACTTTATAAGTATAGTTACACAAATGTATTCTATATTTATCTATAGAAAAATCTTTAGCATATCAGGCAATAATTCATGAAAAAAATATGTGCAAAATGAAATCATAACTTCTTGTAGAAATATCCAATATTTTGTACAAGAAATTTAAAAAAATCAAGTCGCCAAATGATGGCGAAAATACTATGTAGTTTTCATGATATGTGCGTCTGCAGATAATCTTAATGAAAATGTGCAGGTTATTCGGCTTATCCTTAAGTAAATACAAGATAGACAGATTGTTTATTATCATCCTTCATATATTAAACTCCAGGGGGACCGTTTTATCCCTAAGGGCCTTTTGGACTCACCCTTCCCTATTTATTGATTCACACGTACGAATATCAATATTTAAGATTTTTAAAAGTATTAATCAAAACTCAATTCGAGATACAAATTTTACTTAATTGAATTGATGACTGGAATTCATTTAAAATACATGTATATAAAAAGTGACAAAAAAAATACTACCGAACAAGCGTTAGCGAGACATTTATTGTTACTTACGAAATTAAAATCAAATCAAAGCTGAAGCACATAAAAGTTTGAGTACAATCATTAATTAATGATGCGTAGGTATTCCAGGATAATGTCTAGGTCTGCCTCTTGTAGAACTGGAACTTGATCCTTCATCGGGACGTCGATATTGAGGATTTCTCGGTCTTTTCAATGGCGCCTTCGGCTTTTGCAAAATCATCATATTGCTATGGTCGCCACGCGGATTCCGAGCTTCTTCGATAAATCTTATATATTGATAGAGTCTCGTGAATCGTAGCGGTTCTAATGTATTGCAATTACTAGGTCCGATACTGAGAACGCCGACAATTTTATTGTTGTAAATTAATCCAGCTCCACTGTCCGCCTTTAAATGAAAGATAGAGCTTATACAAATCTGAATTTGTCTAAATAAAGTATTCATACTTACATAGCAAGATGTACGAAATACTCTTGTATCTGAATTGATCGCACATATTAATCTGTTGAATACTGGACATTCACTTCTGCTCAGTATTTTAACATTCATAAACCTGTTTATGGTGCTTTCGGATTCCGCTGGATGGAACTCCCCATCGCTACCTTTTACAAGTTTATCTGGTCCAAACCCACAAAACATAGCTCGTTCATTGACGCCGGCATTAGAGTGTGGATCCAATGCTTCCAAAGGCATGATCG
>UCOM01002180.1:0-29408 GCA_900474385.1 Ormyrus pomaceus | reverse complement strand
ACAGCGACGCCTCTTCGCGTTCTGTGACGTGGTCTCCTTCATCGATATATCTGTGATATCGGCAGGGAGACAGCTGCGGCCCCGGAAGATGGCGTGATTACGCATTGCACATCTCCGTGCTCGCTGCCGACCAGATAATCTTTTGAATTTTTAAAGGAATTTAAGATCAAAATTAAAACTAAAAACGAGCGCATTACAAAACTTATAAAAAACTTATTTTAAAACGGAACACAGCGAAAAACAAAAGGCCAGCGGAAGTGAGAGCGCAGTAAGGAAAAAAGTATGCATCTCTGGGATAAAACTTAGTAATACACAATACCTCGAGGAAAATACTCAGCTCCACTTAACTACTCGTCTCTCGCGTAAATTCAACTTTTCCTCCTCGCGCGGCGGACGCGAAGAAGCTGCTCGCGAGAAAGAAAAAACGCAAGAGAGAAAGCAAGAGGCGAGCTGTGCGGAAAGAAAAAAGTACAAAAGTGGAATGAGAGCGAAAGAATTGAATAGCGAAGAAACGGCGTCGCGAGCAAAAGCAAACCGATAAGATATATCGTCTCGGGAAGCGGAACGGTATATGCGTCTTGCCTACGTGTATACATTATAGATTTAGCTGTGTGTGTGCGTGTGAGTGAGTGTATGGGTTGAAACTGGAGCGCCGTATGGTCGGACTCTCACACGAGATCTTATACATATATACGCGGCCTCTTATCTCTTGGCTAGGCGCGCTGCCTCTTATCTCCCCGCGATTTCTTGGACCTAGACGCCCCGATTGCTAAGGGTAAGGTCCGGGAACGATGACTGTACAAAAAGCGCCGATAGTAGGGTAGCTTTCTTTTTGGAAGAGGAGGTGGAGCGGGCTTGAGGGTTTATTATGTGCTCAAGGGAGGCGGGAAGAATGATGATATTTTTATTAAAACATTTTTGTGCTTAAGTAATTTTATGATGATTTTACTTTTGAATGAAGGAGCTCGAGCCGGGAGATGAAGGGGTAATAATGTTATACTACTGTTTTAGAATGATTTAGCGGAATTACTCCGAAACTACTTGGCTTTAATGGTATGCGTAATATCATTCGTATTACCACTATCTTGAAATATAAGTAGCTATAGTCCCAAGGAGTTATTGCAAAGCAAAGAATGCTTCATATTTTAACCATGACGTTTATTTAAAGAATCCGCGAATTTTATACTTAGCAGGGTGCTTCATTTCCCTTCTTAAAAAAGTGATGAGCGGACATGTTGAAGCATTTAAAGGCTTGATTTAATTGGTCAATATAGTTCGAATGTCAAAATTATGAATTCTTTGAATTTTTAAATCCGAATATTGATTTTTAGATGTAAAAAAATATATAACTAAATCTTAATAGTTTCTACAATGCTGCATAATGAAAAATATTCGAATAATTTTAAATTCATAATCTCAAAATTGAAAATTGAATTTTCTACGTGGCAGTAATGAATTATAAATAAATGAAATTTCAAAAACTAGGTTTGAAATTCGCATAAGGAATAAATTTCTAATATTTGTAATAAAATTAGAGGGCGTGGAGCGCGCCTGAATGTCGCTTGTATCAATAAATTGTTAAAACTTAATTTTTCTTACTTTAACTCTTCAAGCCTCAAAAGATTTCATAAAATTAAGCTTCTAATTTACCTTAAGAGCAGATTTCTTGTCATTGTCATTTATATACTGAACCCTGAAATTCCTCTTTTTTCACTGATCGAAAAGCTCCGATATCTTTTCTCGTCTGTCACTGAACAGCATTGCCCCAGTTGTAATCTCCATTGATTGGATCGGCGAGTACTACTCGTCGTAATTTGAATGTCACGTAATCCCTGCACAAGGGCTGCGCCCCGGCAAACAAAATAAGCATTTCGAGATGAACGAGAAGAGTTCTCGAGAGATCTCGTCAATTGAGTATCAGATTCTTCCTTGGCGTGGTTTCTTTTTTTCTCAATTTCTCTCGGAGGCTCTGCTATATCATGACCTTATAGAGATATCAATACGAGAATGGCGGCATATCTTGTTGCTCATTTGTTACTCAAAAAGATCATTGGTTTTTAATTTTTTGCTCTAGCCGATTCCTGGAAACCATGCTAGCTTAAAACTTAGATAGGATAGTCACTTCTGTAACTGTGGCTCTAATTATTATTTCTGCATGAAACCAACAGGATATTTTGTTGCTAATTTTTTGGTTAAAAAGGACATTTGTTTCAGGGATAGTTGCTTTGTACTCTTTATTGATAGATTTTTAGTATAGACATTACTTTAATTTGGATTCAAATCTAATTCCGTATAACTTTAAAAATCTTTCGTTCCTTTTCACGGACATCTACAGAAATAACTTTTCTTCATAATGTTCAAGCAAACTATACATAGATGCGGTAACGCTTAGATGAAATTTCGTTTGACTTCCATCTCTCTCTCTCTCTCTCTCTCTCTCTATCCATCTCAAGTTTATTACTGGGTCAAGACACCTGGGAATTCCTCGCGTGATCGAAATTGTTCGCGAGTACCCGTGGAGCGTCTATAGCTAAGGAGAGAGAAAAAGAGCAAAACCAAGAGGATGAAAACGTCGGAAAAGACAAACCCTGTCGGAATATCGATAAGTCTTTTCGCGAGGTCTTTGTTTATTACGGCATTTTTTTCGCGCCCAACCAAAATCAGTCGACGAACTTCCGGTAATAAGCACCCGAGTTCACGTGCACTCGTTTAGGTGGCAGCGTCTGGCTGGTTCGTCATCGCCGGGAAGCTTTATTAAGCGCGATGGCATTACGGCGAGTCTCAACGACGCGACGCGTCGAAATTCAATTTTCGCCGTTCGTCGATGCATCTACGCTGCCTCCTTGACGCGCCTTTATTCTCGTTTTTGATGGTGGAAGGGCTTCCTCAAGTACTTTTCAACGGTGCTCTTATTTTACGAAGTTTTATGCTTTTACGCTTTTATATTTTATGCTACTTGAAGTGGCAGCCTTATTTGGTATACTTAATAAAACTAGTCAGACAATAAAGTATTGTTCAATACAGTTTACTTACTATACATCACACGTGCAATGAAAGACCCAACAACTCTTGGAAACTTTCAGTCGAGCGCTGCGATTAAACTTAAGCAAAAAATAATTATCGCGACTCTTTACTTTTTTAGCTAATTAAATGGAATGTTTAAAACAACTATGCATGTAAAAGTATTTGAAAGAATCGGCGAAAAGCTCAAACGCGCGATCGCTAATGCGAGGGCGCAATAATTGGCGGAGTCTGGCCGCGTTACGTCGTCCGATCATTCCCCTGTTAATTAGTCTCTGGTGGTTCGATTTTATCGCGACTCGTTAGCTGCTCCGCTGCCAATACGCTGCATACGCAAGAGAGCAAAAATGCATCACGCGGCAGGAGAGGACGTTGGCTCCATCGCTCCGAGCAAAACCAGATCGAGCTGATATATCTTGCGCATTTGTTAGTTTGCGCAAAGGACTCTCGGCGAGTTTGGATTTTTCGCTGATTGATACGTTTGAGATTATTCGAGGCACAAGCTTTCTGCGAATCAATGAATTGAAATGTAACGCTCGCAGACTTCTATATGTATAAATAAAGTTTTATTATCTTTTGTTGATATTTGATGCGGTTTGAAAAGTTTGAAATAGCTGAGAACACACATAGGTAAAACTGCTGAAGTTTTGTTTGACTTTTCAAGATTTGTCATTCTATGCACATATTTATCTTGGTCGATTCAGTGTATGTGTTGCATCGTGTACGGAGAGCTCACACGCTTGAATAATAACCGATCTTTCTACGAGGGAGGCACTTTGTCTTCATAAACTTGCAAAGTTAAATATAGATAAACGCTTAGATAAATTGCTTTCAGACATAAACTCCTTTAATCTTAAAAATACAGCATAAAATTAGATTAACTCCTTTAATCTCAAAAATACTGGCATCCATTCCACAGCACAATCCGTCCAAAATCTCAAGAGCTCGACTCGACGAAAGCCGGAGTAACGCTTCGAAAATCAATCTGACAGACAGTCGATCAAAGACTTCTAATCCAGTTACTTCCTGCGGAGTACTTTTGTTCGGCAGCCGTGTACATAGATACTCCCGGGCAGGCGAAATTAAGCTATTCAAATGGAATGCTACCCTCTAATTTGCCATTCAAAAATGCGGCCGCCCGCTCCGGCGGTTCCTCGTTACCCATCATTTACCTAAGTCGTATGGATGGCTCGACTCGCGCGAAGCTCTAATTCATTTGTCTGGTACGTATATCAGGGGCCCCGTGACTCTCTCTCTCTCCCTCTCTCCTCCGCGCGCCGTTAAATATTCCAGTCTTACGGCACCCCGGGATTAACACTTTATAGTCTTCAGTCGCTTTAACTACTTGCCCGGGACTTTACACGAGACATAACCATTAACCATCGTGTGAATTACTTTAAAATTGTTATTATATTGGATTTATGGGCTTTTAAAAGTTTTCGGCCCCGCGGTCGAGGGTCTGTCCGGTCACGGAAATGTTGAATAAATAAAATCTGTTTAGTACTGCTTGCTGCTTCTGTAGAAGAGTTTAACTGTTCGAGGAGCCTCCGAGTGACTTTCGAGATAATTATGTTATTATATTATTTTAATGACTTTTATAGCTAAGGGAACATTTTAAAACATTCTCATTAAAAATTTTAAAAGCGGTTGAGAAACAATAAATTTTTCATAATTGTTGTTGGTTCATTGTTAAAAGTAGCATTATAATTTTCTAAATTAAAAATTTTTATAATAGCTGTAGAAAAAAAAATTATTCTCAATCGTTATTATTATTTATTGTTGAAAGTAACATTAACATTTTCAACGTATAAATTCAAGTTGGTTTTTCTATTTCAGATTTGTTCAATGTTTTAATTGTGTTACAATACAAATCTCATTACGAACTACACCGAACAACAGACACTGTGTCGTAATATTTAAAAACATTTGCAGGATACAGAACGGAAGCAGAATACCTAAAAGAATTTCCAGAAAGTACAATTATTTACTTCAAAGAAACTTTTTCAACTCGCATCCAGCACCGTTCACAGCATCATACTCAATATCCCGGCGCAAAAAAAATAAGTCAACCCTGCTGCATTATTAAAACGCGAGGCTCGCAGACTCCTCTTCCGCGCACATAAAAAGCGCGCGCTAGGCTGGAAAGTTAGAAGCCGCGCGAGAAGTCACGCTGGGCAAAAAAACGTCGCGGGGGCACGATTTCGCTCGAGTGTCTCCCTCCGCTTCCCCCCCCCCGGTTCTGCTTTCGCTTTGTGTATGCTCGTTGATTTTTGGTAACGAAGAGAATAGTAGATTGTGAACCGCCGTGTTTGAATCAGGGTGGTTTAAAAGGGCAGGTGTAAAATATATGCAGAAGAATATTCTCTATCAGATAAAAGAATCAAGGACTATTAGATGAAAAAAGCAAGAAATAAGAAACAAGTAAAATAGAAAAAAATTAAAGTTCAGTTTATTTACAACGTAAAAGAACAAGTAGCAGTTCGAAATCGAATTGTCTTCGTTACCATTCTGTAAAGGTGAATAAATTTTCCGAACGTGACATTTACGCAATAAGTTACATTTGTACTTTCTTAGAATACGAAAAACATTCCGTTTTAAGAAAAAATAAGGTTCCACGTTCGAACTCTATCTTAGTATATGTTCTTTTATTACAAAGCTACATCAAGGTACTGCCGAATATTTACGGTACGAAAAATTTGACCTATTTTTCCACTATCGAGTAAGGGAACTTCGTAGACGACGTTGACTGCCTTGACTGACGTTTAAAAAGAATAATGTTGTTTCAATATTTTGCCGTTAGAATACGAAATTTCTAAAGTCTTAGTTATGAATTAAAGTAAAAATGGCTCAACGTCAAATATTAAAGTAAATATTAAATCAAATATAAAAAACCGTACTTCACTAAATGGAACGTTTCTAAAATTATCGGAAAAAGTTGGAAAATTTACATATTAAATATCTTTGGAAGTTTTTAAATTCCTGCTTAAATTCATTTCTGATTGTATAAAAGTTGGCGAGCTATTTTTTCAAATCATTCCTTGCACTTTTTGGTAAATTTATAACATTATTTTATTAATTGTTGAAATTCGTGGGAATTCCAAGTTGCAAAGATGCTATTTTTCCTAAGAGAAAAACTATTTTCAATATTGCATTTTACATGCAAATTATAAATTAATCTTCCAACGAGTCTTTGGTGACTTGATTTTCATGTAAATATAGAAGGCTTTCAAAAGCACGTAGAGTCAAATTTGATTTTACCAGACTGTTCGCTTTTATTCCACGCTAAAATTTTATAATATATGAATATGGAAATTTTCGCGAAATCATTTCTAGTACGGCTAGACCGTTTTAAAGCCTGAATAATATTGAAAAGTATGAAAATACGGAAATACGCTCCTCGTACGCACAAAATAGCAAGGCGAATCGTATCTAAAAACGACGCGTCTAAACATTAACACGCTTTAGCTCAAACACTGCGCGCAAAACAAAAGCACTTAGCGAACGGAAAAGCGGTCGAAAATCAGCAAAGAGCTTTACTCCTTTATCGACTCAACATAAAGCGGACTAAGCAAAAACTTGCTGCTAAGACCTAACAACCTTTTTTACGCAACCAACGCCTCGGGCGATATTAAACCGGGCTGGTCGTGCATCAAAAGCCGTTAACCAAATAAATTTATAAGCACCTACTGCCGGCTCGCGAATCGCTCTCAATGCGCGAGCGAATTTCACGCCTGTTTTTTAGGGCCTCTCTCGTTAAAAGCGAACATATCGCCCTCTCTCTCTCTCTCTCTCTCGCTCGGCCCAACGATCGCGCAAAATCATGGGGCGTGACCTGCACGCGCACACGGATTGAACGATGGCGAACGGAGTGTGAAATAAAAACGATGATGAAAACGGCCGGCGAGCCTCGTAAATGTAAAAGGGGAAGTCTTGCGAAGCCGGCGTTTATCGGTCATCGATAAAGAGACAGTTTCTACGGCTTATACATGTATATGCCGCGGCTCCATCGAGCTTTTGTGAGCGAGGAATCAATTGTATTCATATTCGGCGATTTATCCCCCCGACGGGGAGAGACTCATCTTCCGAATGAGAAGTAGCCTTTATTCAAGAGATCGCCAGAGGAAATTAATGGCCGCGGCATCTGCGGCTAATAAAAAGCCCCGATCGGCCGACCAGCGACGCTCTTTATACCCGATATAACGCGGATTTCGTGAGGATCGACCGCTGTGCTTTCACTCGACGCCCGGGTATTTTTATCGTTTCGCGCGAACCTTTTTTCCTCTCGCTCGCTCATGGTGATTGGAAATACGTTATTTTTTCCTAGGTAGATGAAAATTTCTCGGAAATTTTTTTTAAGTAGAACAAACTTACTTCGGTCAGACGACGTTTCAATCCACAATATATAAAAGCAAAAGCAATCTTAAATTTAAACTCTTGAATTTCAGTGCGACGGAAGGGTATTCAGTTCAAACTCTCTTTTTTTTAATACGTAACATTGAACAATGGTATAGTTTACACGGACTTTGCGCCAGTGGGCCAGGGAAACTCGATATCTCGTGAAAATTCTCGAATTACTGCAATGTGAACCGAAATTTTCGCATCGCGACCGCGAGATAACCCAAAACTGCTTGGGCTTTGTGTAAAAAATGCGGGACTTGTTTCGCAATGTTTTTTTTTTTCGCGTCAGTCACGGACGCCCGTAATTAGCATCAGACTGCGTGTAAGTGAATCACGTTTCGAATTTTTTATGCAAGTTGCGTCACCACTGGATCTGCTGCTCTGCGTAGTTAATTATCACTGGATTGAAATGCAAGAATTAGCCTTCTTCAATCTGTACATTATTAATTTGCAAGCAGTGAGCTCTTATTGAATTCAAAAAGCTTTTCACAGTTTGTTGAAGAAGGAAATGACAAATAAAAGCTAAAATATTGTTTTGATTACTTATTTACTAATACATCGTTTTATTTATTTGATTCAAGTGTTTTTCAATTGTAGAATAAAAAGTCAATTGTAAAAAGTGCTGCATTGAATTAAAACTGAAAACAAGATTGTGAACCTTCCACTTTTAACTAAAGCTAATTTATTTGAAGTTACTGTACTTCAGATTTCGAATTTAATTGACATTAATGATCGCCGGTACAAAATTTTAAGATTTTTGCTAACTTGAAGATTGTAATTTCATTTTGAAACTTGCATTACTCATTCGATTTCAGTGAATTTTCGAAATTTTTTAAAAGAAAAAAACGAACTCAAATAAGTTATAAACAGTAAAATAAAAAAATCTTCATATATTTGAAGCAAAGACAATAAGAATTTTTTATTATAACAATCAAACTAAAAGATGAGGTCAAATAAAAATGGCTTTCCCATTTGATTTTACAGTCTCGCGAATACGAAAACAACTGCTAAAAGAATAAATTGCTTTCATAGCTTTCCAGGACAAAGCTAAAAAAAATCAATGAAACCCGGCACGGTATTCTATTTTAATGCTCGCGCAAATAAAACAACGCATGCAAAGATGGCACTTGAAGAGCCTTCGGCGTTCCCGCTCGCATTTCCCATGTAAATCCCGGCCATAACACTCATTCAAAACGCGCGCAACCTCTCGACGATCAGCGGCAAAGCGGAATCAAACGTTCCGCGAAGCGCAAAAGAGTAAAGCTCGCGCGCAAAAACACGCGAATAAAAAGTTATGAAAACCCGATACACGGAGAGAGGAGAGGGGCGAGAAGAGGCGCAACGTAAAAAACAGAGAGGGAGGGATAGTTTTCCGGACGAAGCATTTCCCAAGGCGTGTTGCCGCCAAGTGTTTCTATTTCTTTCGAGAGTAGTTGGGTTAGAGGTGGCGCTGCAAGAAAGAAAGTGGAAAAAGCGGACGAGAGATGAACAAGTGGCACGTACGGAGGAGCGGAGGGGGGAGGGGGAGGGAGGGAAGAAATACGGTTGATACAACAATACCGCCAGAAGCTGTTAGGAACTTGGGAAAACGACGAACTAGAACTGGTCGGTCTACTCCCAGTTGCGGACTAGGATTCGAAGGGCTTTAATATATTTCAGCCCCTGGCAAGCGATGATATACGGTTGCGAAAAGCAAGAAGTAGTGCGGTAGAATAGAAAATACCTATCTGTTTCATGACGTTTTCGCGAAAACTTTAGTTTAAATTTTAGTTTAACTTTATCGTTCCGTTAGAAATATAAAGATATTTCTCTATTGCAATGCATTATGTGCCTTTTTGAAGCGCTGCTTTTAGTAATTTTATATCGATTTTAAATGTATAATTGTCTATTCTAAATTTGAATTTTTCTACTGCTAACCAGTTGAATTGAATAACTTAAAAAGAAAACTAATTTTAAATATTTCTTTTAAAAGCTGTAGGCTAACTTCCGCTACTACATCAGACTTTAATCACAAATATCCCTCCAATCAAACTTAAAATCCATTAAGCTAAATAAGAAGCTCAAACACTACTATCTAGACAAACGCACAAGAAGGCCCGTCAGATTTTTAATTAATCGCGTCTTCGTCTTGTCTCTCCATTTTCTCTCTCTCTCTCTCTCTCTCTCACACTCTCCCTCTCGTGCTCGCGACGATTTATTTTCGTCTCGCCTGACAGGAGAACGAAGACGGAGCGGCGCGGAATTCGTTGGCGCAGGGCGACAACCTGTCAAAGGCGCGCAGGCGCGTGAGTGTCATCGCGGGCTTGGATTCGCTTATCTGTCATCTGCGATATCATCGAGGAGTAAGCTTCGTGCCTGGATGCGGACACTTAGGACATCCCTCGTATGCAGATGGAACTGATAGTTGTTTTTATCCAGATTTTAGGAAGATTTCTTAATAACACTATTTTAAACAAAACGTAAAATTAATTGTTTGATATACAAATACTTCTTTTAAAACGGAAATGAATCATTATTTGCTAATTAAGCTATTGCAAGGAGATTTTTTTATTAGCTAAAAATCTAAAAATAATTAATGTGACAGTTTTTTACTTTAGTGAATTAATCGAGTCGATGGAACAGAGTATTCCACTCAATTATAAAAAAAAAAAAAAAAAATTAAATTGAAAATCCTTTAAGCACAGGCGGGCTTTAATTAATTAATGGACCTTTTTATTTCTCATCGTTAGAACGTAATCGGAAAATAAAGAAACTAGTTGAAAAGTCACGTGCAGATTCCAAAAGTTTTTAATTGATTTGGAAACGCTCTACTATGATTGATTGCGAGTGCAGTTATATCGACCAGAGAATTACAAAGCGAAAAAGTCAAGGAAAGTCTAATTGATTTTTAAATAAAGGAGGAGAAAAATCGACAAAGCTTTTTCGCAACAATTTTTTTTATTTACCTTTGCCGCAACTTTATTGAAAGAAGTAGAAATATAATAGTTGAAAATCTGTTCCATCAATAAATACCGGTTAAAATTAAAGTAAAATTTTTACTTAAAACTACATTCATTCGCCGCAATCGTTAAACGAATCCATAATAAAATCCAGTTATAAGCAATTTTTGCAGCGGCACAAGGACACGCCGGAATTGGAAAAGCCAGCCAGCGGTCTAAGAGTGACCCCTTCCAGCGAGCAGTCGGCTCTCTTTTTTAATAACTTTTCCCCCTCCTCTTTTTTAATAATGCGATATTAAGCCTTCGCGAATCAAAAGAATGTTTGTCGACGCTACACCGCAACCACTACTTTCCCCGTTTAATCCTCGTTCAATCCTCGAGCGCAGCTCTGGAGTAAATCTCATTACGTCGTTTAAAAGAAGAAAAGGGGGAGAGAAAGAGAGAGAGAGAGAGAGAGAGAAAATTTCTGTGCGTGGCCAAAGGACTCGACCTCCCTCCTGAAACCTCTTCTCTTTCCTACCTTTACTGACATGCCATCTTGTGCTTTCTCGTTTGAGCGCATACGCCCTTAAGAGCACCGGGGTCCTTCAGAGGTACGCACGTACTTGTAGCGCCACTGCATTTATTTATTCCGCAGTTTGAATTTCTTGCTGTTGGCATTTTAGTTCTTTAATACCTTTAAAGGAGATATTATCAGATTTTACGGAAATTCATAAGACGAATTTCGTATTTTAAATTGAGTTTGTCCGCCTGCTCAGGCTTAAAACAACGAACTACGGTATAAAAAATAATTTATGATCTAAAATTGTTTGGAGGAAGTTTCACTCCATCCAAGACAGAAGTCAATTAAATAATTTAAACAAAAACAGTTTATTCGGATCTTGTACGCAATACGAAAATTTAAGTCCAAGAATAGTTGAACATCAAGTCAGCAGAAATGATGACATCGGTATTTAGCCTGAAGGTGGGCTTTGCCGGAGAGCTCCTTTGCGCGCTACGGACAAAAGGGAAGAGGGGGCGCGGAAAAAGGGGGGTAAAAACAAGGCACGTAAGAAAGGTGCTCGAGGAGGAGAAGAGGGAGAGAGAACGGCCAGAGGCTCGGAGGGACAAAGTCTCGCAGACGCGAGGCGAAATAAGAATTTCAAATTCAATTTTTCGGGCGGCGCTTAACGGCGTGCCGGCAATCGCGACGCATATATTCTCCCGGTTTTTCGGGCGCCGTAATCGCAGCTAAGTTGGAAGTGTTGCGTTCTCGCTGCTCTTTACCTGCTTGCGTCTGCCTGTCGAGAAAATGGACCATTTACGGATTTGGCTTTGATGCCGAGTGAATTTTTTGAAAATTTTTCATATTTTGATTTTAGCTTGTAGATTGTCTGTGTTAAGTTAGATTGATTGATTAATTAAGAGTAATCAAGCAGGTAATTAATTTGCTACGTAAAGTCAACAAATGTATTGATAATGATGTTACATTGTATTGTCGTCATCAATCATACATTTCGGCGTCTAACTCAATTTACAGCCGTAATCGAATTGCAATAACAAGTTTATTTAAATTTTCGCTGAATTTAGAAACTTAATTCGATTATATGAAATTGATATGTATTTACAAACTTTTTCAAGCCGATTGGAAATTCAGGGCTTAAAATATGCGTCTTCCAATATTAGCAAGTAGGTGGATATTTGATGTCGAAAACTTAACGGGAGCGATAGAAAAGTTAAAATTTATGTCAATCAAAAGTTATTTTTAATGCTCTCCACGAGATTATGCTAAAAACTTTTAAGACTTATTATTTCTGTTGCTAAGGCAATACCCTACTTTTTCACCTCCTCCTAACTTCAGCGGTCATTTTCGAACTTTTAAAAGAATGTCAAACTTTTCCAGCACCTCCTCTTTATTCAAAGGACTTCCCGGAAAATACGATACATTACCTCCCCAGAAACAAAAAACACTTAAACATTCAAAAGCGAATTAACCCCCCGACGAAGCAGCCAGCAAAAAAGCTCGGAGTCTTTCTTCCCCGGAAAAAAAAAGTCAGTCCCCTTCACTCGATCGCGAATCTCCGGCGCAAATTCTCGACTACCAACTCGAGCGGAAGCTCTGTATTTTCCCCGAGCGCTAAAGGCACGTGCTGCTGCAATATCGACAGACGTTAAATTACGCGACAAATTGGAGAGCAGCGGTGCAGGCAGCAGTGTTTAACTGTAATACCGCGCCGCTCCAATAATTGGAGTAAAGACGTCAAGTGGCCGCGCGGCCGCAAGAAAAATCATCCTCCTCGAGCGGAAAAAATGTCGCCGAGAAAAATCCTGTAATTGGTGGCATCTGGAGTTGCCGTTACTACTTCCGTGAAATTGATTGAGTTTATAGCGCGCGGCTAATTGCTCCCCGGTATTATAGGGAGAAACGTTCGAGTGCCCAACTGGCTTTATGCATTATTCAGGTCTTCTTTTTTTACGATTTTCTTTTTTGTGTTTTTTTTTTTAAGCTTTTGGTGAAGGCAGCGGTCGAATATAAGCGGTACTTATATATAGTTCGCGGTTCTTCGGATTTTCATTCTTTGAGGCGGAGTAGGTGAGAGGTAAAAGGTCTCGAGGATAATTGGATGGTACTAGGCTTTTATTATTCGGGCTTTTTTTGTATGACCCGCTGGAATGCTTCAAGTTAGATTGAAATTTCGAGAGCTTTTTAAGGTCGAAATCTAAATTGTATCAATGGTTCTTTTGAAGTGCTATTAAAGAATCGTTCAGCTTTATTAGTTTTCAAATAATTGTAGACTTTAGAATTAATAAATATATTCGTTTAAGCGTGAATTTCGTAAAAGTATAGTTTTTTTAAAATGTTAGGTAAAGTTTTTGTAGCGGATTACAGCAGAGAAAAGTACCGGATTTTAGATTTGGATGCTATTGCAACTACGTATGTTTTTACGTAGCAACGTGAATGCTAAACTTTGCCTTTTTTAAAAGCTTGTCCTACTTTTTAAATGACCAGTCGCTTCAGTCTAGCAATAAGTAAATGACTGCCGGTTTTAAAAACTAAAACGACAGGTAGACTTTAACCAAAGCAAAAGATTAATCATTAATTAACATTTTTAATTCCTCTGCTTAACGTTCAATCGACAGCGCCGCCAGACAATGAGTCATTTATCTCCGAAGACGCGCTTCAAATTCATTGAAAATGCGAAGTCTGGCACATCGTGAAATCTTCGTTTAATGATCTACAAGTGTTTTTATTTAAAGAGATAAATTACAAATTCGTTACAGTCTGCCTCTCCGCATCTAATTTCAGAATAATTGGCGACACCGAAAGCTCCGTGAGAGAGAGAGAGAGAGAGAGAGAGAGAGAGACGAAAAATCAGTAGATTAAGAGAATTAATGGAAAGCGGAGATTTTTCAGCTGGGCAGCGCTTTTTCTCCGGCTTTTTCCTCTGCCTTCTTCATACGTGCTTGAAAAAAGCAGGAGAGAGTGGCTTTCTCGCGTTTCGCTCTGGTCATTAGCCATCCAGGAGGGGGAAGGGGGAAGAGAGCGACGTCAGCGAGGATACACAGTATGAAAAAGATGCCAAATAAGCTGATTAAAAGGTTTTTACCCGGGAATATTTATCTAGCCTCGTTTTTCCTTTTTGCGCGGCGACAGAAATGCGCTCTCGCGCGGCGTAAATATCATTGCATTCCTCCGCAAACGCTTCGGCTTTATCTGCGCATATATAATTCCTGGAGTTTTACGCGGGAAAAACGCCGCGCCGCGCATATCGAGTTAACGCCTGCCTTTCTAATGGCTGAAAAATATATATATTTCCTCGCTGTTAATGAACAGCGCAGCCGTTATTATTAGTCGTTAAGAGAGTCGAAATTACGAAAGGGTTTTTACGCGGAGGTGCAGGTGGGAGAGTGAAAAATCTGGTCACGGTTATTCCGGAAAACTTTTTGCGAATTAAAGTTTTGGAAAAAAAAATCGTCCCGTTGCTTGAGGATGTATATCACGCTTGTAGCGAAAGCAGTGTTACGATCTCCTGTTTTGTGTCCCTTTTTGTGTTCGTACGTCGCCGAATAGTTCATTTTTAAGAGAGCAAAAAGTTGGAAAAAAGTTTGTTTTAAATTTTTGTAAAGTGCAGTTAATTCCGAATGAAACTTCGAGTCCGAAAGGAAATTTATTACGGAAAAGTTCAAGCTAACGGAGTGATTTTAAAAAGTAGCTTCATTTGGAAATGATAAAGTCGGTCTAGTTAATTCTGCTACTTATTAAGAACTGAAATTTGAAAATGTAACTTCTCATAAATCTTCCAAATTAACTTGGGAGATATATAAAAGCACGTTTGATTCTCTTCTTCCGCCTTTCCTACTGATTTTCATTCGTAAACAAGACAAAGCCTGTTTCCTCGAAGTAGAAGAATCTTCAATTCCTTCCTCCATTCCGCAGTCATGTTTTCTCCATAATTGCGTCTCTTCTCTTCTTTAAAAGAAATTCTTTCTTTTTAACGAGGAGTCATATTCTCTGCTTTTACCATCTGAATGTCCGTAGACACATTTCTGTCCGTGTCATCCCGGTTTTCGTATCCGCATTTCTCTGAGTAGAGTGTACTGTTTCCCGGTAGACTACTTCGGAATTCATCCCGCTAAATTTTACTGAATTATACGCGCAACTATTACGCTAAAGTTGAAATATTGTATTTTTAAATGGAAGTTGATAATTTCTGAATACAAAAACATTTTGACATAAAAAAAATAAGCTACTAAAGTGGTTCAAACTTATATGTATAGTGAGATTGTATGAAAGAAGTCTTGAAAAGGAAGTGTTCTGGAATTCTAATATTTAAAAAATTTATTTATGTTCTCAATACATACAAGTACTATGCAAGCAGTCTGCAAATGTCTTTTTCCAACTAATTCAATTCCTGTTTTATACAGGATCGACTTGATTTGCTTGATGTAAGAGTTTCACAGACGAGCCAAGTTAATGACTGATTCATCTGTCTCATTACATCCAATCAGTGAAACACAATTTCAAAGTGTCTAGAAATCCAGCATTGATTTCTAGTAGCGCAAGTACAGATTTATCTATTGTGTCTTTGCTGTCCTATTTATTTTAATCAGATTAATGGTTTAAGATCATTAACTATATTCATGAAATTTAATGTAAATAATCCCATAGAAATATCTACACTAATTAATTATAATTTGTATTTCATTAGCATCCTTTCGACTCAAGCCCATAATGGTGAAGCGTAATTCATAAATAAAATAATACTTCGAAATTCGCAAAATATTGGCGATGTCAATTCCTTTGAAAACTCCACTACCCGTTAGAACGTAACAATTTTCTAACCTTTCACATCATCCATTTATCGCAAGATGCGCAAACCCTAAAACTGCCCTTAAACGCTCGAAGCGTAAAAATACTCGCCGGCATAGCTCTCTCAATTACTGAAGCATCCAGGAAGCTCAGGCCCGAATAATAACAATCAAGCAGCCATGGCTGCAGCGCAATTCCAAACGAAATCACGTGCCGAGGTAACAGCCGCGTTGTCCTCTTCGGCCTCTGCGCTCTGGTAACAGTCGCCGACAATTCCGCCAGCATTAATTATCGCTCTCTCCCTCCGCCGCCGCGCAATCACGCGACGTATTTACAAACTATTAATAACGATACGCGCGGAATGCCGACTCATTCGCCGGAATTAACGAGCGGCGATCTCCGAAAACCGTTTCGGAGCCTTCTTTTCCTTCGGGGCTGAAATATTTATGCAATTACCGGGACGGTATCGCTATTATCTCAACGGCGAGAGTTCGCCTCTATTCATTATGCAGTGCGGCCTTTATTGCGACTCGTAATGGAGCGGCCCGGAGTTTTACGAGCGGCCCGGTTATTTAGTTTTAAGCGGCTGCATTCGGCTGCCTGCTGTTTATTTTTCGAGCGCACTCGGAATTTCGCTGGTTAGGCGCCGCTGCCGATACTGTCGGCCTGCCGTCGAAGGTTTTTTTTTGGCGGGAGGGGAATTATGAGTGGCGATGGCTAGTTTCCGGGTCTTTGAAGAGAAGTGAAATATTTCATGGGCAGCTGGCCGCGGCGCTTTCTAATATTTTTGATAGAGCCGTTCTTTGAGATCTGATCATGCGCCAAGAGTTGACTTTTTTGCCAGAGTAATTAATTGGATTACGCGTTATTGTTCTGCGCAGGGTAAACTCGGATTAATTACGCAAGTTCTCCATTAAAAGAAGAATTTAAAAAATAAAAATAAAGTAAGAATGTCGTATTAATTTTTGTAAAATTACGCAATATATGCTTTTGTAAAAATAATACACCGAAGAAGTCAAAAAAAGAATTCAATGTGTACGTTTTGATTTAGAAAAATTAGGTTTTACTAAATTACATACATTTATCATATTTTTGAAGGCAGCAAAAGGGACGATATTTGTAATTACTTAATTTGTAAAATATGTGTCTTTCTACTTGTATATGTAGTTAAATTTCGATAATCAAAACTTTTATAACTTTGCAAATTTATAAAAAATACAAAAACCACCATCCATAAAATCCCTTTTTGTTAGATATTCCTCCAAGTCCACCATTTAACATTGTTCATTTTCAAACAGAGCTTATTAGCTTTAACACAGATAAGAAAACACAGAAGAGCAAACGATTTTCGCGTGAGCGAGCAGCGGCAAAGTCATCATAAATCCGAAGCGGCGCGCGACAACGAGCACTCGAGACTCTCCCATATGAAAATATTTCCCGCAGAGGAATTCCCTTTCTCTCTCTCTCTCCCAGCGACACTCGGATAAAACCCCCGAGCCGAGCTCTTACACTCGATAAAATTCCGCGGAGTCAGTATGAAAGAGTCCGCCTAGCAATTGTCCCTCCGATAATTGGAGAGATTTTCTCCGGGGCCGCGTCTTTTATTTGCCGCAAAGCGTTTTTAACAGGAATGCGATTCGAATTACGCGACGATCGCCTTCATTTTTTCCGCACCTTTCGCCACGGTTTAAAGAGCGGTGCTCTCGAATTTAGAGACTGCTTGCTTTTACAAGGGAGGGAGAAGGGAAGTATAAGAGAAAACGTCGGGCGTTTAAAGTGCGCTTTTTGAATTTTTTGAAGGCCGATGTACGGTTTGGAGAGTGCAGAAATTTTCAGGCAAGGTTACAATGGAAAGATTCTTTTTGATGCCGATCGGTTTTTGACGAAACATTTTCTGCCTAGGGGATTCTTTTATTGAAGTGGATCAGCTATAGTTTTTACCAGTCCTTTTTGTTCTAATTCTCCGAGTTGAAAGGATATTGATTTTGAAATTGCTTGAAATATCCTTGTTTGAAAGTCTATTGATTGATGCTTGACGGAAACAAAATTTCAGTGATATTATTTTTCAAATGTTTCAAATTTTTTTAAATTTTGCAGAGAGAAAATTAATATTTTATTTAGCTATATGTGAGGTCATTTATTTTGCATTGGATGACCTTAGTGTTCAGTTCTTACAAAAACTTAATTTTTTTGCAGTCTTTCGTCAATTTATGTATTATTTTTCTTTGAAGATAAAAGCCCAGATAAAAGCTCAGCGTCGCAATAAGCAAAAGCCCGCAAAACCAAGTTACCATCTAAAATACATTCTGCATTATTTCTGAACTCAACATTAAGAAAGAAGTCATTCTCAATAAATTAATGAATAACCTTCCCAGCCAAGGAACAGTCCTCCTTAGACCGCGAAAGACCCCAAAAACTGCGTCGGTAATTAAAGTTTATGCTCAGCAGGAGTTTCGAATTTCCCCGATGGCCTACTTTAGCTGAATCTCGGTTTCCCCCATCACTCAGCATCGCCGGCAGCAAGCAGCGTCAGTACAATACCTGCCTCTTACGTAGCAACAGCGCAGCCTAACTTACAAAGATTTTTGCGCCGCTAAATCTGTCTTTTGGTCGAGCAGCGAACGTCAAACTTGGAGAAGCAGCGGCGCCGCAGCGCAACCAAGTCTCTCTGCCGCGTTCCCGTCGGCCGTTTGTTTACGCGGACCCGGAGCAGCCGCGGCAGTGGGAAAGTTTAATTAATAACAGCTCGGAAGTTGCCGCCTCTCTCGCTCGCTTCCCGGCGAATAACTTATATGCAAATTAGCGGCAAGCCGATGCGTTGCGCTCTTGAGGGCAGACGCATGAAGTGCAGCGTTATCTCGTTAAGGTACCTCTAATTGCCAGCGCCAGGCGGTAACAATCGCGACTGCGCCGGTAAGCAAACCTCCCGTTAAACAGGTAATTTCGAGAAGGGGGGGGGGTGGTATTATGACGTCGAGAGGAAGAGGGCTAATCAGGCCTGTCGCCTTTTTTTTCTGGTGAACAGGATGAATTATTAATGTTGCCTGCTTTGCGAGATTTTTATGCTTTTCCGCTTTCGCGGCAGAAATTTTTAGAGCCTTTGGGCTTTGGACGGTTTTTAGAAGCGTTGAAGAATAAAAGCTATTTAACAAAGCTTAATTGAAAAAACTTTTAATGAGACTGTATTTAACATTCTATTGAATAATGTTGTGTCAATCACCTTTTTCGTATGTAAGAGCGTTTCTTATTTGCAACGTATAGTAATTAATAATTTGGCTAATAGTCTTACGTTAAAATAAAACTTTTTCATTTTAATGTAGATGATGAACCAAATCAGTAGAAATATCAAGATTAGGTCAGCCAGAATTACTTTAGAATACATCAATTTTCTATAATAAAAAAGAAAAAAATCTTTCTTTATAATTTACTATCTAGACGAAATTTTTCTTCCTACATACACTTATGCAAAATCCCCAACAAATCGTAAGAGTAATTGCGGGTAATATCGTTTGTAGTATTGATTGCAGTACTTACGCCGGTTCACTTTCCTAGGGGATTTAAAGTAGAATTCAATTATGTCACAGCCAGGCTATTGTATTCACACGAGTTTCAAAATTTCAAAGAGACTCTCGGGACGGTAATGCGACATCGGGATTAAAAATTAATACTCACGCCGACTTTATCGTGCACATATAATCGTCGCTCGCAGATAGAGACCGACTTAAATTAAGCACTCTGTAGCTCTTTGAGTAACGTATAAATAGGTACTCCTGCCTTTAATGGAAGATAAATACGTATTATGAGTCAAGACTTTTATGCGGATGAGTTGAGAGTTCTCGCTTGGCGTTTTGTTTTATTTCTGAAAAAGATACTGTTTTGTACAATCGTTTTTTGCATTAATAATTAATACTAACTATATGTTTTTGCAAATGCAAAAAATAGCTAACAACTCGAGTAAAAAATATAAATCAACTTTTGTAATGTTATCCGCTCGTTGGAAGTACAAATTGAAAATTTAGAATTAATGAAATTCGCGATCAATTTTAAAATCATCTTTTATCAATGAAAAAACGACAGAATAATTTTGAAACCGATCCATCTCCGATAATTCAGTAAATCAATTTCCCTCTAACTCAGAAAAAGTTGGAAAAGACAATTTAATAGTTTCGAGTTTGCACGTAACTAAACTTCCGTCAAATTAAAGCCTGACTGTCTTCGATTACGCAAACAATGCCAAGAAAACACGAAACCTGTTCCGTAAATTATAACGAAACTTTCTAATAGTTTCTTCCTCCCTTTCGTTTCTTTGATCGTCAGTATAAAGTTTCCGTCGCATTATAATGACTTCGGTTAAACATTGCGCGCGGAAAGCCCATCATCCGAAAGATTCATAGTTTTGAATTGGAAGCTCGAGAAAGAGAGAGAGAGAGAGAGAGAGAGAGAGAGAGGGAGAGAGAAGTTTCTTTCGGCGACTCCCTCGTTTTTATTCCCTTCCATCTCACGCGTCGCTCCGTCTCTTCCGCTATCAGTCTTTCCACTCGCTCGCGAGGCGAATGCTAAAGAACTCTTCTAAAATACGTTTCTTCCGAGGGGAGAAGAAGAGGAGCGAGGAAAACACAGGAAGCTGAGACATTTAAATAGACAAAGGTCTGCCATGAACATTCGAGCAAAAGGAGATAAAAAAGGGGGATCGTTTCTTCGCGTTGGTCTTCGGTAAAAATTTTTACGCCGCGCGTATAAAACTTTCGTACACGTAGGAGGACGGATCTTTCTCTTTTCCACATCCAAATTGAGAGAGAGAGGGGGGGGGAGGAAATTACCCGGGAAAAAAGTTATTCGGTCGGCGAAGTTACGACGCGACGGCACATAATTAATTTCTGATGAATATAAGCTAAATGGAGCGAGCGAACGTTTTATCGCATTATTAAATAGAATCGTTGGAGAACTGGCCGTAAATTCTTTCGCGCAACTGCTCGTAGCCACGCCGGTTTAAAAATCTTAAGCGCAGAGAATAATCCGAAACAATAGCATCATCGATAACCGGTTCAATCAGCGCGGCGCACTCCATCACAATTGCGTCGCTCGCTCGTAACTCGCATAAGTTCGCGCACGCGCACGACCCGCACTGTCGGTCATCATTATATTTCGCTTCAATCTCGAAAACTGATAATCGTCGGCGATGTTTTAGCACGCGCGCGCGCGCGAGAGAGAGAGAGAGAGAGAGAGAGAGAGGCTCGGCGGCCCTCCTCCGAACCCACTGATAAAGTTACGGCTGCTGCGTCGATGTTTACGGCCGGGAGTCGAGTCTAAATTATGTGCGTCGAGAGGCTGCCGCTATCTGCCGACGCGTAACGCAATTTCCCGAGAAATATAACTGGCCTCGAAATGGCCAATCGAGCCTTTCGTCGTGTCTTTAATTGCTTTTTGGCTGCCGATTGGAATAGGTCGGGCGAGAGTTAAAGTTTTAGGTTTGATGGAGTGATTACGAGTTACGATAGAGTTGCGTTTACTAAAGCATTTTCGAAAGGGAGATTTTTAAAAGAGATTTTAAGACTTAATGGCTATTTTATTGGATCAAATGTATGGGCTGATTATCCTTTGATAATAAAGAGTAAATGACATTTCTCTTTTCATTAAAGTAAATTCGGAGCCAATATTTTGCAAGTAGTTTAACGATAAGTTCTTCTTAATGGCATAAAAAATCAAAATAACAGTTTAGGAGATTTATTCATAGTATCAATACGCTTTAATACATGCGAACGATACGGAAATAAATTATATTTCCGTGAAATCAGTTTAAGAATAAAATTTATCTAGACTAATTTTCCTCGAACTTGCCCGCAAACGCTTATTTATTTTTAATCCAAGTTTTATGTTCCGGCATCGTATCTTTAAATTGATTAATGAAATAAAATTTGAAACACAAAAAATACTCTGCATTCCCGAATGATGACGCCATGATGGAACTTGAACATCAGTTTTAAAACAATAGAGCCTTTTCTATATCGGTAAAAACCATTTTTAAAATAAAAGTATAAATAGCGCGACGAGGAACCGATGAATGCATATATAGAATATATATATTCGCGTTCTACGTTCTTCATGTTTTACGATGGACCGTAGCATTTTATGCCGATCGGAGATATTATACACACATATATAGATATATACGGTTTGAGATTATAATAATTACGAAGAAAACGAAATTTTTTCCTGCCTTTCGAGTATCGTACCTTCGTTATATTGTTTTTAACGATCCAAAGCGTGCTTTTTACCCGGCAAAAGAATCGATCTGCAGTCTTAATTTTTAGTTTTTGGCACGAGCCAGGTATATGTCAAGCATAGTATCCTTTCTGTTCGTTCTTTTACCTCATTAATCGCACAAAGGATCTGTTTTAGAATTCAAATTATGTTTAAGTTGGTATTAAAACGTCGATTAAAGTATAATTAAAAAAAATTATCACGAGCTATCTATTTGTTTGAAAAGGAATATGAAAAGGAATATTGTTAATAAGTCGCTTTATTAACTGTTAAAACTCAAAATATGTAAAATTAACTTTTATAACAAGAAAAGAAAATACAATTTCCTACCCGAATTGTAAAATACGGCAAGGTACAAAAGGTTTTTCTAAAAAATATCAAGTATTAGAACAAAATATTCCATTTTCTATTCTCGAAAATAGTTTATGACGAAATCATAAGGTAACGAAGCCAAGCCAGAAATTTAAAGGCAACAGAGGGAATAATTCAATATAAGTTGCAGGCTGAAAATTGCACGTACCGTCCGTTACCGAAACATTCCCGCCTCAATGGGCTTCCAAAACTTATATACACATACGAAATTCCATTCTATTAGATTACAAAGGGAATTTTCGAGTGCTCGTTCCGCTTTTAAATTGAAAATTTCGCTCTAAAAGGTTTAGAGTCGAGGATCAGGAGGCCCCTATGTTCTCTCTCTTTCTCTCTCTCTCTCTTTCTCGCTCAGCTAATTCGCCCGGAGGGGGAAGTGCAGTCAGGGCAAACGGCCAAATGCCGCTTTACCGCGTGGCCTGCTTTTTGCGTGCGTCTGTTTGCGCTTTCGACTTATCGCAGGAGAGGCAAGAACCGGGCGGACCTGTCAAAAAGTCCTTCCCGAAATTGCCGCCCCGAGTATTGGTACGAGGAATTGATTAGAGCTCGGTGTATGCAGGCTGAAACAGATTGGATTAGCTGCTATTCGAGAGCATTTCGGGACGCTTTAAATGAATTTTTACGGTACTGATAACTTCTGCTGGCTTCAAGGTAGGTTTCGGATTATTGGGAAATGAGAAACGAATGAAAATTTAATATTTAAGCATTAAATATACAAAATTTAAAGAATTTCATAAAAAAGAAATTTAAATTGTGTTGAATACAATATTTATTTATACAGATGTTTTAAGAGAATACAAAATCTGTTTCTATTTTCAATCTGCACTAATGTTTAAACCAAGGTTTATGTAATATTTAAAACGGTTGGAATTTTTTTAATTTTACTGAAATATTTAATTTAATTTTCTCTGGTTAATCCACAAATGTTGTTACAAAAGCATACAAAATATTTTTAAAGCAAATTAAATTCAATCTGAAATACCAAATTTTTTTCCATAGTGGAAATTAAAGTGCGCGCAATAGCTGCTTGTACTAAGAGAAATGGAAGCATTACATTGGAATAATTTAAAAGTATTATACTCATTTCATTTACTGACATTGTACTGTCAGTTTTATTCGTACTACGCATTTTCAGTGAACACCCAAAAAGTGCAAAATTAACTATTCCCTGCCTTTGCCAATTAAATTTTTTTCCGCCAAGCTCACTCAGTCAAATTATTCTAGTAAATATCGGCGGCAGCCTTTTTCCACGTCGCACCTTAAATTCAGCGCCGCCTCTGAACTCCGTGCAGCAGTGTGCCGTGCAACAATATTGGAAATATAAATATTCGGCCGCCGGCGGCACTCGCCGCCGAATTATTTGCCTAGCGACCTTTCGCGGTGTAAATCCCCCCCTTCCCTCCCGACAATTTTCTCGCCGCCGCTCTCGCCAAATCGTTTCGAATTCCGTAGGCTGCGTACACACGAAAATCCCGGCGAGAGCAAATGATTGTCGATGCGCCGCGAGTATATATAAGTAATCGAATCGTTTTGCTTCCGAAAATTCGTCCCCTGATTAAATTATACGCGGCCAATCACGTTCTGCCCAGCTCCTCGTTTTCTTTTTTTTTTCCCCAGCAACTGTTGCAGCTGGCCGCGCCGAGTTTTTTTGCGCTCGAGGGACGGAGCCATTTGCGCGGAACTACGGTGACGAGAGACCGGCCAACTTATTCGTCCGCCTTCCTTGTTAAGGAGCTGACGACGACGAGAAGCGAGAGGAGTCGTCGACGGCGGTTAGCGCGACGTGCTCGAAAAAACGTTGATTAGTTTTTCGTGAACCAAACAGCTTTTTTTTCGAGAAATTGCGGAATTATTCTATCTTCTATTTTATTCTAGTTTCATTTTAATGTTGTTTGAGGACGTCGAACGCAGTTTGCTGGACAAGTTAGGCGACTTAGACTAATCCTTTAACGAGATCCATAAGGGGAACTGAAAGCTAATTAGATAGTTTCAGCTTCAGAACATTTATCTGAAATATAAATGATGTAGTTAAAAAAAAAAGAAAAAAAAGTTTCTGTAGAAAAATATCTTATTTGTATAAATATCTCTATTTACTTGAAAGTTTTATTTTAACATTCAATTTCATAATAAATTCATAGCTTTCACGAGGACAGCTTCCCTTTTCTTTCTCAAAATATCATATTTTTCCTATCTACCTTTAGAAAACTTAAAATATCTCTCTCTTGCTCACACCTAACCTCCCCTGTCTACCGCGATAATCTGTCCAAAACTATCTCCCAAAACTCCTTTCAAACCCAAAATATCCGGCCCCGCTCTGAAATTCAAAAAGCGCGAAAGGAGTCGGAGGACACGGAGGGCAAACTCTTCGGTTCTTATTGATTTTGTCGTCGCCGAGGGGCGACGCAGCTTCCGCAACTCCCCGAGGGTCGTTAAGATTAGAGGCGGCCGTCTGCTCCGCTGCCCCCGCTGGATCCCTGGAAAAAACCCTAAATGATAATCTGACCGCCGCTCTCATCAGTCTCGGGACCGACAGTCGAGGTGTACACGTGTGCGTCCGGCCCGGGCTCACGGAGGTAAAAAGAAGTCGCCGAGGGAACGGCGGACGTGTAGGGCAGCTGAGATTTCTAGCGAGATTCCGGAAGAGTTGGAGCCCGATTCGCTGTTCGGCCGAGTTTGTTTTGTCCGATGAGAATACGTGCATGGATAGTAGATGCTCGCGATACAAAATTTTTTAGTAGGAAAAAAAAAAAAAAATACAGATGGATAAAGTAAAAGAGAGGAGTGACGAGCTTTTGGTTCGATTTTGATTATTTAAAATCAATGGGATTGAACCATTTGCATGGAAAATGAGAAGGAAGATTTATCTGTGAATCTAAATTGTATTTCGATCTTTGTGTAGGTTTGAATGCCATTCATTTTATTTACATAAAATATAAGTTTCATGTAAATTTCGTTATGTAATTTTCGTTTTGAAATAAAGTTAATTTTACTATTGAAATATTATTAAAAATTTAAGATTAACGAGATTCGACATTAAAATTACTCGGAAACAAACACGTGTAAAGAAAAGACACGTCATAAACAAATCTATCTCTAAAAGTTATTCAAAGTAAGACCGCGCTTATCCGCCGATCTCGAGAAACTTATTCTCGAAAGTTCGTAATGAAAAAATTCAACGACCTGCCGCTCAGAGAAGGAAATTTTTCTCCCCCCGAAGAGCGGAGCCTTTCTCTTGTAATAGACTTACGCGGCTGGGTAACCCCGTCCTTTATTCCCGACCATATACACGGCCATATACTTATATATACGCGAAAAAAACGAGGGATATAGAAGTAAGAGGGAAAGATCCTTTAACCGAACTACAGAGAATATTCCCGTTCTGGCACGTTGGCTATCTGATATCCGTTGCGATTTCTTTTTGCCATTCCCTCGTCGTCTCTGGACCTTGGAGCTCCGCGCGAAATCGAAGAGGAAGGGGGGAGATAAGGGAGGAGAAGAGTCGGCGGAAAGAAGAGAAGCCTGAGTTAGGAAAAAAGCACGATAATTACTATCGTTGTCACGTCTATTCGCCTGTCAGATGGCAGGGGAGAGAGAGAGAGAGAGAGGGAGAGAGAGAGGGAGAACCAACAGAGTCTCTCCCACTAACTCTTTTTCTTTCTTCCTAGTCCTGTCTTTCGCTGAAAAGTTTTTTCATCGGAAAGTTCTTCTCTGCATCCTGGCTTCTGTCTTTCTCTTTCCGTAAAAATTGCTTCTCCTCTGCACCGCGAAGAAAGCGGACTCACCTCTCCTTCCGATCCTCTGGCTCGCGCCTACGCTCCGCGCGCTGCCTCTCTTTCAATTTCTCTTCATCTATTTCGCCTGTTCTCTCTTCATCTCCGCCGGAGTCTGCTCGTGTAATTTATTTTCAATTTTTACGCGAGTCGCGCTCTTGAAATTTTATCTCCGCCTCGTAGGAAAATTGAAATTTTCTAATTCGTACGCCAAGTGCCCACTTTTATTGGGAATCCTTCATTAGACGGTTATTGAATTGTGGATTATTTATTTAAACATGCCGAATCTCAATTATTGTGCAGCTGAATAATTCAAATGTAATATTTCGCAATTTCTTGGAAAATTTGATTACAAAGTTACTCCATTTTGTATTGTAAGCTAGACTCGCTTTGTTACTGAGAACATTTCATTCGAAGGTATTGCAGTGCATTTGAAGTAACTCTCAGATGTACGTCAATAAATTTCCAGCAACCGTTTTAAAACATCCGAGTAAGTAATTATTTGAATAAAAACTTTAGTTTGGAAAATGTACGTCTGCGATGCATTTAGATTCTTTTTATAAAGTCATTTACATGCATATTTATTTTTATCGATACGCCATAATTATATATGTTATATATTGTTACGTCTCACGACGTATCTAAGAAAAAGAAAAAGAAAAAAACATTATAGTGTTTTATATACAGTTTTATACCTACAGTGTTTTATGCACAGGTTTACGTACTTCATTTACATATTCAGCTTCTTAATCTTTCCAAAAAAGAAAATAATTGTTCAAGTAAAATATTCTAAATCTTGGATTTAGCTCCTTTCCGGCGTCTTCTATTTACAGACACTCTGTTTGCTCGGAGGCCGAATCCACGCGCCACTTAGCGTAGAGGAGCGCAATCTTTGACTTTCGTGCCTGCGCGATTGCCGGGCCGAGTGCTCGTTCGATTTCGCCTGAATTTCAAAACTTTTGAAGCGGGTGTAGAGCGGTAATCGGCTTCTCTAATGAGATAAGAGCCGGCCCGAGTTGGTCAGTCGAACGAACCGCGCCGCTCGTCGGCCATTTACCGCATTGTGTAAACAGTGCCTGCCAAAGTGGACTTGGATGCTTTTGTTTGAGCATGTGATTGACCGGTAATTTAATTTTTAATTCTTTCGAAGTGGCTTACTTTAGAAGAAAGGAAAATTTGAGGGTAGCGAAAATAAAATGCGAACGATTGGGTGTATGGATATTTAGTTTTTTGAATTTTAAAAGCTGAAAATCTAGTTTTGTAGAATATCTACTGATATTTTTAGTTCAACTTCTTCATACGAGATTTGAGAATACAAGGATTTATACTACGTATCAATATCGAAACTTTGAAACACGGATTTTTCTAAAGTTTGAAAAACCCTTTTCAAGTCTTGTATTATTGAGATTAGTTCTAGTATTTATATTTATTTGTAAACAAGAGCTTTTTCATAAATGCTACTTCTACTATTTATTAAGAAACATTTTAACCTTTATTTATTAAATCAAATAAATCACCGATAAATAACAAAGTGCTTTAGATGCAGAATTTCGCGTTAAGGGCACTGCAAATTATAGATTATATTCTATTTGCATTAGGAGTTTCGCGAGTTAATTTCCTAAGTACCGTAAAGCAGCTGCATAATAACGCACAAGATTAATAAACAAGATGTTTTGAGCTGTAAAATTTGCCCAGCCGGCAGTACAAGATAAGGATAATTAACGCAGGAAGTGTACGTATGCGCTAAATGGTTTTGAAGCGTGATGTTGGCGAGTTTTCAGAAGATCGAAAGTTTTCGAGCAGATAAGCCCCTCGGAGGGCACGATAAAACTACGTAATGTTACAAAAAAACAAAATTCCTACCCGGCAAATTTTGCGCGTCTGCTCGTTTTTCTTCCCGAAGATTTAGAAAGCATAGCGGAGCGTTGAAAGCATATTAAACTGCTTTTTTATTTACTGAAATAGTATTCTCGAAATTTTTTTACAAAGTTGTTGAACTTTTTTGTTAGAAACTGGATTGGAATTTTTTAAATCGTTAATAATTAAATCTTGCTCTTATTATTTAGCTAATATCTTTATTTTTTTATAAAAAAGCATTATCGATATATTTATATTGCTAAGAATTGGAAACGATTAAAAAATAGAAATAAGGTTTTGCGTTCGAAAGAGGCTGAAGTTATTACGCTTTCATAGATTATCATTAATAGTAATAATATCGACCCTTTATAAAATTCCGAACTCGACATCGGCACTAATTGGAAACGCTAAAACCACATAAATAAAAGCACAGAAAAATCCATTGAACATATTATTTTATTAAAATCAGAGCAATAATATTAAGAAAGCCTTTTAACCGATAAAACAGTAATGGCTATATTTAATCGCGGCTAATTGAAAATCAGTTAATCCTCTTTTATCGAAAGAAGCTCGGCTCTTGCTCGTATATTTTATTAAAATTATTTCGTCCTCACTGTCCATTATTCACGATCGAAAGCGTCAAATCGCTGCAAAGACAATTACTTTCCCATTCCGAGCGCGTCTTAAATTTGCATACGTCAATTCGTCAGCCTAATAATATTCACCGCGATCGTCGAACTCGTCGTAAATATCATCGAAGAAAAGAGCCGTACGCTCGATGTCGAAAAAGCCGCTGCAGCTGTAAATCGGGGTTTATCTTCCCTGTTTTTTTTTCGCAGCAGACAGAGCGTTTACACCTACCTCGTGTGTTCAAATGGTGATCCGCGCGGACGGTGGCGTCACCGAGTCTGCCCTGCAACAGAAGCGGAAAAGGGCTGCATGAAAATACTGGAGCGAGAAACAATGGCGGAGGAATTCGCTTATCGCCGGGCGGAGATAGGCGCGAAAAGAAAGCCTATCCGCGATTATTGCGCTCGTAAGTTAGCCGAGCGGAGTTATGTGTGGGCCGAGGCGAATATGTGTGATTACCTATTCCTTATGGCTGCTACGAGGTTAGGGGTTTTATGGCTGCGAGCTTGCGGGATTATTCTTTGCCGCGGAGGGGGGTGAAGTTACCGTTACGTCGGCAGTTATACTTGATTAGAGGGATTTTTCGGGTGGGGTTATGTTAATTTTGTCGAGGCGATGGAAAAATGAATTTATGTTTATGTATTTTTTGGTTTACGAAGGTTAAAGAGCAGGTTATTTTTACCCATCCTTTTCGGTCAGGTAATGACAATATAACATTTTTTTACTATATTAACTTACCTATACATTCATACTTAAATTTTTATAGCACTTACAAAATAAGTAATAAAATGAAAAATCTATAAATTGATTTATAAAATGAATATTAACAGAAAACATGTGTAATAATTATTAAAATAATATATAATAATATAT